>APFE031706426.1:7290-38779 GCA_000404065.3 Pinus taeda
AAAATCGATATGAGGAAGTTTGATGGCAAGGATCCCGCAACATGGATATTACCGATGGAGCAATTTTTCGATCTCAATAATGTGCAAAACACACAAAAGGTACGTATGGCAACTTTATATTTGGAACCAAATCAGTTTGTATGGTATCAATGGCTTTGCTCTCGTAAACAATTTATCACTTGGGCAATTTTTACGGAAGAATTGATGGCACATTATGAGGATACAAAAAGCAACACTTTTTTTAGCCAATTGATAAGTCTCAAACAAAAGGGTTCAATAACGGAGCACATTGAGGAGTTCCAAAAACTGAACATAAGGGTGAAAGATATTCCAAAGGATCATAGGATTGATGTGTTCATAGGGTCTTTAAAGGATAATATCCAACATGATGGATTTCAGATTTCTGTGGCTTGAATCTTTTGAATAGTTGACCAGAGATTCCCTGCTGCAAAGTGGTCCACTTTATTATTGATCCTCATAGCTTCTGACAAGATAGTATTACTCCTTGATGGCATCTCGAAATGAATTCCAGGTGGGTGTGACTGAAAATAGTGATCCGATATTTTCATCCTTCTCCTCGCAAGAGGTTTCCCACCAGTCCTTAACGTGGGGGGCTTCTTTGAGAATAGAAAAAACAATCTTTTCCTGACTTGAAAATTCATGAACAGAAAAATAACCCTCTAGCAGATTTAACCATTTATCTATGACATCTACATCTATCTGACCCTCAAATATGGGGATTTAAAAATTAACTTCTGCCTTAAGGGGCGTGGAATTTCCAGAGTAGCTGCTGGAAGCTGATGCGTCGCCTCTGGGTAGCTGCTGAAGGATCTGGGCAAAGCTATCCATCATCACGTTCCTTTGTCGCTCGAGGGCTTCTTCAAGCAAGATTTTGATAGAATCTCCTTCCCCCTCGTCTTTCTTCTCATCTTCCATGGGAGGCCATCGAGATTTGTGAGGCTGGTATTGCAAAGGTTCAACCAGTTCAAGCCCTGACTCCTTATATCCCTACCTCGTTGGGGACATGCAAAGAAAAATAGATAAAAAGTAGACCCCACTGATACCACTGATCAGGATTTAAATAAGAACCCAATAAATTACAGAGATAACCATAAATATAGAGATTCAATGGAAATAATACTTCATTTCATTAATGTAAAATACTGAAATATGCTTACAAACAACAATGGAAATATACTAGGTACGAAAATGGTAGCTTATCTCTGAGAAGAGATGTAGCGGCTACATGCCTCTAAACTGTGTTACAATGAGGCTCGAAGACCTATTTATTGTTGAGAAACATGGGAAAACCCTAAACATCAAAAAACCTAACCCCAGAAGATGAAACGCCAAACTGTGGGCCCCATTTGGGTAAATTGGTAAATAAACTTCCCAAGATCATAACTTTGGCATATGATCTTCGTTTGATGCGTCCAATATCTTGTTAGAAATATCTATCCAAGAACTACAACTTTGGGAGGAGAAACATTGGTCCGTGGACCCATGTTGCTCCCAGTTTTCCCAAAAAACATCATTTAGGGCCTCAAAACAGCTCTGGAAGCTCACGACCCGAAAAACTACTAAAAATAATAAATTGTACTACAATTAAGGAAACTGAAAAGCTGAAAGAAACAATGGTGGGGGTCCAAGTGGACTTGGTGGGTGGCCACCAATATCCACCTGGATTAAGAATTTAACCAACATTTTTACACTTAGGCAAAAAATCGCTGTCATGCAGCTCGATCAATTCACCGACCCGACCACTGCATCATTCAGCCCTGCACGATACCCAACTCAGCGTTCCACCCAAACGCCCTATCGTTTGCCGTATCATTTCACCGTTTAAGTTGTCGCACGACTTCGCTGCACCCACAGCTTGTCGTTTACCCCTGCACAATCCACCACCCACAACCTTCGTTTCACATTGCATGATTCTATTGCATCACGGTTCGTCATTCACCATTGCCCGATTCGTTGTGTTGTAGATCGTCGCCATTCGGCGAGTGCCCAACATTGAGTTGTCGTACCTAAGCCTTGTGCGCCAACCGATTTCATTTTCCCATTCTCCCAGCCGTGCGACTTGCGGTTTGCCCACCAAGTTTGCCCGCGCTCCAGTAACCACCCACCAATTCTACATTTCAACTTTCACCGCTCGTCATGTGGGCTCATCCTAGCTCGCTGCTAAGGGAAACTCGCACCCAAACTGCAGAGCTAACTTCTTAATCTTGAGATGATCTAATTGTTGAATGAATTTCCCATCAATGCCTTTGACCATATATACGATGGCTCGCCTAAGTGAGGGGCTTCGACCGATGGCCAAGCCAACCTACCTTTTGGCTTTTCACCATGTTTAGCTCATTGACTTTGGTGTGGGGTGCCCACCCGTGGGACCGCCCACCCATATAAGTTTGCAAAGATCATGAAACTTAGTCATTTTTCCAATGACCCGTTGCGTGTCAACTCGCCCGCTCGCCCAGCCATCTTGTCACCTCGTTCGGGCACACACGAAACTCGTCGTTCCATCCACCTAGATTGTCGCCTGCCCATCGTACACCTGTCACCAACTCTCACCCGAAGTTCGGTTAAACGTGCCCAGAGGGTGTGCCCATTTCACCCGACCGTGCTAATGACTCGTGGGCATGACATTCTCCCCCACCTAAAGTCATTATCATCCTCGGCGATCTGGCTATTCGTCGTAACTTCCTGTCGTACTTTGTAATATTCTTCTTCCACCTCCATAGTGAGTCCTCCGTTTCCCATCTATCCTCCTCCGGTGCATTCTTCCATCTAATGAGAAATTCCCATCTCATCTTTCTCCCAAGTCTTGTTGTTCAAAGATCCAAAATCTTCTCCAACACAAGATTCGGTTTGTCAACAATCATGGTTGGTCCCCTCGGTGGCTCTACTCTGTCTGGATGTTTTGCATCGAGCCGACACCTCTTCAGCTGACTGATATGGAAAACAGGATGTCTCATATGCATGTGGTGCAGAAGCTCCATCTCATAGGCAACCTCCCCCACTCACTTCTTTACTCGAAATGGCCCCTCATAACTCCTCGTCAAAGATCTTGCAGTCCCCTGAGGTGGATGAAAATGATCTCCGGTGATCTTGAGAAAAGCCATATCTCCCACACTAAAGTGTGCATCCTGCCTGTCCTTATTTTCCCATTTCTTCATTCTCCTTTCAGCTTCATGCAAACGCAACCATGCTAACTCCAAAGTCTCATCCCAAGCCTTCATGAACTTCTTCGCATGAGGACTACTCAAGAAACCTCCTGTCACTACAGTGTGCGGAGCGACTGGCAACTGCCCATTTACCAACTCAAATGGACTATACCCTGTCGCAGAAATCTTCTGCACATTGGAGCTGAACTGAGCTACATTCAAGAGTTCAGGCCAATTCTTCTGATCAGCCATCACATAATGTCTCAAGTAGTTTTCCAGCAATGCATTGATTCGTTCATTCTTCTCATTTGTTTGTGGATGGTAACTCGAACTCATCAACAATTTTGTCCCAACTATCTTGAGCAATGTGGTCCAAAATCTTCTTGTAAATCGCAGATCTCGGTCCAATACAATGCTCAATGGCATTCCCCAATACTTCACTATGTTCTTGAGGAACAACTCTGCAGTCTTCTCGGCTCCACAAGGTATCTTTGTTGGAATAAAGATAGCATATTTGGAAAAATAATCAACCACGACCATGATCCCATTATACCCCTGTACCTGTAGTAACTGAGTGATGAAGTCCATTGAGACACTCATCCATGGTCTCTCTGGAATCGGTAAATATTGCAACAATCCTCCCTGCCTCTGAGTGTCTGATTTGTCCTGCTGCCAAATGATGCACGTATGTACATACTCCTCTATATCCTCCCTCATCTTTTCCTAAAAGAATCTTCTCTCCAATAATGCTAAAGAACGACACTACCCTGGGTGACCAGCCCATGGAGAATCATGACATTCTTTCAAAAGGTGCCTCCTAAGCCCAGATGAATTTGGAACATAGAGTCGGTTCCCAAAGAACAAGAGTCCATCTCGGAGAAAAAGCTTTTGTGTCTTCCCCTCCTTTATCTGCTTCACTATATTTTGCGCTTAAGTATCAGTCTCAATGATCTCCTTGAGCTTATTTTTCATCTCTTATGTCATATGTACTCGACTCCTACTTCATGTTGCCTAGTCTTCCTCCCCCTCCAATGCTGCTAGCTGTCTCTTCCTACTAAGGGCATCTACAACTGCATTGAGTCTACCCGTCCTGTACTCAATAGCCATGTCGAACTCTACCAAGAAGTCCTACCAACGAGCTTGCTTCACTGACAGCTTTGGTTGTGAAGCAAAATAACTTGTTGCAACGTTGTTAGCCTTGACAACAAAAGGCTTCCCAATCAGGTAATTCCTCCATACCTGCAAACAACGGATGATCACAGTCATCTCCTTCTCATGAACTGGATACCTTTGTTCTCTATCCTGCAACTCCTGACTCTCATACGCCGTCGAATGCCCATCCTGCATAAGAACCCCTCCTATAGCAGAATTTGAAGCATCTGTGTGTACCTCAAATGGTCATTCGAAGTTCAATAACTTTAGTATCCGTTCTGAAACCATCCTCTTCTTCAAATCGTCAAATGTCATCTGACATTTCTCCGTCCAACTCCATCGCTTGTCCTTCTTCAAAAGGTCTATCAGTGATGATGTTACTTTGGAATACCCCTCTACAAAATTCCATTGGTAGTTGGTCATGCCCAAAAACACCCTCATATCATGGATATTCTTTGGTTCAACCCAATCCTCTATCGCCTTCACCCTATTCGGCTCCATCTGTATATACCCTTGACCCACAATGTGTCCAAGGAATGGAATATCGATTTGGGAAAACACACACTTCAACTTCTTCAAGTACAACCGACTCTTCTTCAGTGCCTTCAACACTAAAGCCAAGTGCCTCTTATGATCGTCCATGTTATTATTGTACACCACAATGTCATCCAAGTACACCACCATAAACGAATCCAAGTATGGACGTAGTACATATTTCATCAAAGTGCAAAACATATCAGGAGCATTGCACAACCCGAATGGTATGACAAGGAATTCAAAGATTCCATACCTTGTCACGATCGTTGTCTTCCTCTCATCTCCTTCCACTATCTGCACCTGATAGTATCCATGCCTCAAATCAAGCTTGGAAAATACTCGAGCTTTCGCAAGCTTATTGAAGCAATGTGCAGCTAATGGCAAAGGATATATGTTCTTTATTGTTTTCTTGTTGAGAGCACGATAATCACAACACATCCATAGCTCATTCATATCTTTCTTCTGCTGGAACAATACTAGAGCTCCATATGAGGACCTTGAAGGCCTGATGAAACCTGCATCAATTAACTCCTTTAACTTTTGTTTCAACTCCTCCAACTCAGGTCCTGATAATCAATAAGGAGCTTTTGCCGGAGGTTGTTTCCCTGGCTCTAGCTTAATGCTATGGTCCACCGCACATCTTGGTGGAAGCTTCTTTGGTAGCTCATCTGGTATCAAATATCCATATTTGGCCAGCACCTCGGAAATCTCAGCTGGAATAGGCATCCCCAATCCGTCATCACTATCGACCTCTCTCATAACTGTCGCATATGTCTCTACATCTGACTCCCGCATAGCCTTCTCTAAACTCAGTGCAGAAATATGTTGCACCTTAACTTCCTTCCTTTTCTTATGAGTAGGCAAAGTCCAAGTCTATGACCCTTTAATCAGCATAACCTCATCGCATAAGGGATAATAACTGCTCTATTGCCCTTCAAGAAATCCTGCCCCAATATCACATCAAAATCGTTCATCTCCATCATCGTGAAGTCCAACCGACATTTCTAGTCTTTGATTTACACCGGCACTTCGTGTGCCAATCCTGCCACTCTAGCTCTTGAGCTCACCACCTTGACTTCCACATCCGATGGGAAAATCTGCAGCCAAACTTCTATTGCTAGTCATGTCATCATGAAGTTGTGTGTGGCTCCCATGTCCACTAGTGCTTGGATGGTCTTGTCATGAACCACCAAGTCCGAGAAACCCAAACTATGAATCCAATATTTCCTGCACAAAATTTCAGACTGCATACATACCTGGTCTCTACAATTTCCTCTAATACCATCTGTCATGCCCTCAATTATTTTTTTGTGAATTGCCCAATGTGCAACATCGACAAAACGCTTAAATTTTTTCTTTGTTAACATGTTTCCTGAACTACACCTATCATTCATCTTATTTACCATGTTTAGAACATTAATGTGAAGAATACACTAATAAAACACATAACTAGCAAGAGAAACAATCCAATGATATGTAAATAAGAATTATAATCAAATTCTATTTTTTTGTTAGAAATGACCAGAAGAAGAACTCAACTGGCATTTTTACGCTTAGGCAAAAATCACTGTCATGCAGCTCGACAGGTTCATCGACTCGACCGCTGCACTGTTCAGCCCTGCACAATACCCAACTCGGCGTTCCATCCGAACGCCCTATCGTTCACCATTCAACTTGTCACACGACTTCTCCACACCCGCAGCTCATCATTTACCCCTTGATGATCCAGCACCCACAACCTTCGTTTCACGCTGCATGATTCTACCACACCACAGTTCATCGTTCACCACTACTCGACTCACTATACCGCAACTCGTCACTCTGTTCAATGGGCAGCCAACACCGGTTCCCAGCACCTAAGCCTTTTGCGCCAACTGATTTCGTTTACCCGTTCACCCGATGGTGCGGCTTGTGGTTCGCCTGCCAAGTCTTCCCACACTCCGGCAACCATTCACCGATTCTACATTTCAACTTTCACTACCCGTCGTGCAGGCTCATTCCAGCTCGCCGCTAAGGGCAGCTTGCACCCAAATTGCAGAGCTAACTCCTTAACCGTGAGATGATCCGATTGTTGAATGAATTTCCCACCAACGCCTTCAACCATATATATGATGGCTCGCCTAAGTGGGGGTATTCGACCGATAGCTAAGCTGACCCAATTTTTGGCTTTTCACCATGTGTAGCTCGACAGCTTTGGTGTGGGGCGGCCACCCGTGGGACTGCCCACCCATATAAGTTCACAAAGCTCATGACACTTAGTCATTTTTCCAATGACCTGTCGCGTGTCAACTCGCTCACTCACCCAGCTTGCTCGTCGCCCCGTTCGGTGCACGCCCAACTCATCGTTCCATCTGCCTGGCTTGTCGCCCACCCGTCGTGTGCCTATCGCCAACTCTCACTTGAAGTTCGATTAAACGCGCCCGGAGGGCGCACCCATTTCGCCCAACCATGCCAATGAATCGTGGGCGTTATAGGGGCTCTCCTATAGGCGCGGCCAGTAAGTGAGATGGTGGCCCCACATGGCATATCAGGCAGCTTGACGGAATTAACTCCCTTGCTAGTTTGAAGCCAGATATGATTTTCCACCGTTGATCTTGGAATGGCATGATTTGGAAAGGGTTGAGTGATCGATTGATCAATCAATATCGCTTTTTGGTTTACCAAATAAATAAGGATTCACACAAATTTTAAGTCTAGACACTACAAAGATTTAGTATTCACAAGTTTTACGGTCCGTTTTGTGGTTTAATCGCCACATGACTAGATAAACCTAAAATCTCGAGGGTTGATTGTTCCCTTGAGAACAACATGGATTCCCATCAGCGTGATTAGCCTCCACTATTAGCCACCGTTATTAAGAGATTACTTGGGTCCACCATTAGCGACTGTTATTAAGAGAATACTTGGGTCTTGCTCAGATATTAATGTTCTTGATCCCCTAGTTTCTGTGCTTTCTGGTCGTTATAGTTACTATGAGTCGTAGTCTAACGAGATTGTTTTTTTTGTTCTAAAAGGCATGGAAATTCTAGTAATATTTTGAGAAAATTTGGCAAAGATTTTTGTAAATCCAAGTTACAGTTGTTAAATTTCAAAATTTTAGGTGCCCTAGTTTTTTATGGCACTGAATCCATTTCCACCATCAAAAACACTATACTATAATAATTTGATTTGCATTCTTCCCATGAACACTTTATCATATGCACCTCACATAGTTCAGGACGCTGGATCAGAATTATCTAAACAATACTAACAGTGTTCTTCTTTGACATAGATAACACCAAATTCATCTTCATGGAAGAAAGGAGGAAAATATCTTTGTACACCTCAAGAATTAAATAATTAAAATTGCTGTGAAAATTTTATTTTAATTGTGCGAAAGTGAAAATGTGTGTGGAAATAGACATTTTTGAGAAACTATGATTGTAATTGGGTTCTAATGAAGTAATGCAAAAACCACCTTGCTGAGAATCCAATAATGCTTTCGAAAACAAGAGAATGACAATTTTTTTCACAACCATTTTATAATGGTTGTCGAAGGATTTTATGTTAAGGAAGTACAAGCAACATATGAATTATTGTGCAAACCCTTTTTTACTTAAGGGGCCATTGTAGTAGGTTGTCTCTGTTACTAGAGCACTCATTTCTAGAATGACTATTTACAAAAATTAGTTCTTTTTTTTGTCATTTAAAAGTGATTTGTGAAGCACTAACCAATACTAATAGAGCTATTATCTCCCATCAAAGTATTCTAGGCCAATCAGAAAAAGAGAAATTGAGGTTTCAAAAATTATAACATTGTTTTAATAATTTGAGGAAATACGTAAGTAAAAAAAGCTACTTTGCCACAGGATTTCACTGTGAGGCTAAATCTATAGTCCCTACTGGACACAAAGACTAATAATAGCAACTTAATCCTTTTTTTATTATTTCATAATTAATTTTCATCACAAGTTAAATTAAACTATATATAATGTTGAAAAAAATAATTATTAAAAATTAGAATACTTATTTTGGCCTTGAAAATAATTCTGAAATTATATTTTTTATAACTATAAAACATAAGAATATATTATTTCCAAAAAAATATTTGAAAGAAATCAAACAATCTAAAAAAAACTATATAATAAATCACCATAAAATCAAGTGCATTATACTTTTTGCGTTACACTTTATCCAATCTTCCTTTGAAAAAACAATTGCATTAAACTTTTTTGAAAATAATCCAATCTTCTTACACTTTTTTGAAAATATGATCTAAATACTTGATGTGTAAGCACAAGCTAATTAACACCAAGAATGAGAGACTTCCTATTAACTCAAGTGCATTACACTTTATCCAATCTTCCAATGAAAGTGTGATCTATATATTTCATGTCTCAACACAATCTAATTAGCACCTCTCATTAATGCTTCAAAGATCAATAGAGATCATTGAAATGTAAAAAATAAATAAAAATAAAAAATTGAAAGTATGATCTAAGTGTTTCATGTGTTTCATATGTGAGCACAACCTAATTAACACTTCTCATTAATGCTTCAAGGATTAATAGAGATCATTTAAAAATCAAGTGTATTACACTTTTTTGAAAATATGATCTAAATATTTGATGTGTAAGCACAAGCTAATTAACACCAAGAAGGAGAGGCTTCCTATTAACTCAAGTGCATTACACTAATCGTCCTATGAAAATGTGATCTAAGTATTTCATGTGTCAGCACAATCTAACAAACACCTCTCACAATCTAACTAACACCTCTCATTAATGCTTCAAGGATCAATAGAGATCATTAAAGTGTAAAAAATAAATAAAAAAAGAATGAAAGTATGATCTAAGTGTTTCATGTGTGAGCAAAACCTAATTAACACTTCTCATTAATGCTTAAAGGATTAATAGAGATCATTGAAGTGTAAAAAATAAAAATAAAAATTAATAGAGATCATTTAAGTGTTAAAAAAAATGCCAGATTATAGATTATAAATGCATTTTTTAGTTATATTAGTGAGGATATTATAGATTATAAATGCATTTTTTAGTTATATTAGTGAGGATAGTGGAAACTCCTTTCTATACGTAGTATTAAAAACATCATTATAAATTGAATTATTAAAGAAATACCAATTTAAGTTAAAAGATCAAAAACTAGTTTTATTATTATCATTAAAAAAAAAAACATTTTTTTATTAAAAATCAAAGCAATTTCTTATGAGTTTCATTGTACAAAGGGCAAAGAGGTGTTTTACAACTTCGTGTGGAAATCCCGATTAAAGATAAAACAATTTCTTATGAGTTTCATTGCACCAAGGGTAGAGAGGTGTTTTACAACTTAGTATGAAAGAAATATTGTCAAATAACTTTACATTAAAAAAATAATAAAATATAGTTATATTAAAAAATTAAAATTAAATTAAGTTAAAAATTATATTTATATTAGTTGATATAGTTCAAATCTAGTAATTTAATATAAAGATTCTTCATATTAAATCATAAAAGGTTTAGACCTAAAAATCATTTAATATAAAGGATCCAAGTTTAAGATAGATCTAGGCTTATTCTCAATTATTTGGATTTTATTGCTAACAAGCTCATTCTCAATTATTTGGATTGTGACCTCTGGAATTTGATTATTCCTCTTTTAGTGCAGTTGCACTTTTCTGAGCATTTTTGTTTGTCAATTTTGTTTGAAATCTATTGGGTATTTCTTCGGATTGTAAGTATGCAATGTATAATTGGTAGAATTCAATTGCTCAAAATCTTTTGGGCACTGGATCATTTATACATTTAAAAATGCATTTTAAATAACAAGAAATCAGTGTTTTAAAAAAAATGAGTTAGTCTAACTATTATATGTTTGGGGGGTTTTATCCTCAAACTTAATGAATAAGAATTTGTTGAAATCGCAAGTTTGATTCGCGAACTTTTAATGTCCTAGGGTTTTTGGGGCCCTCAATTTAAGGTATATGGGCAAAAATTGTACAGCTAGATTTTGACCAAAAAAATTTAAAACTTAGAATAGTTAAACAACTAAAAAATATATATCTTTCAAATTTAAAGAATAAAATAAAAACATCTAATAATAAATAGACAACCTTTCTATTTTTTCTTAAAAACCAAAATGATAATCTAACTCTTTTATGTTTTCGGTTTATTATTATTATTATTATTATTTTTGTGCCCATCATATTTAAAATCTAATTAAAATTTAAATAATCTATATACTTAAAAATAAATAAATAAATAATCTATTTATACATTTAAAACGATAAATAAATAACAATGCATTACAATCTCACTTGAAAATACTTGCTTTCCTAAATTAAAGGAACACACCCAAAATAAAATAAGCATACAATCACATAACAAAATAGTCCATCCAAAATCACTGTCCTGCGAAATATCCACGAGTATCAAATAAGTGTGTTTTTCTTTTGAAATGAAAAACCAAAAACTGGATCCAAATCACTGCCTATTCAAGTAACAGGATCCAACCATGCATGCAAGGCCAGCGCTGTCTTGGTATTTGGAATCCATTGGCCAGAGATTGTGCAGAGTTCAACATTAGTGCTTCCAAGTAACCATCACGCCCTCTGACACCATTGACCAACCACATAGTTTGTCGTGAAAGTCATATTTTTCTTTTCGACGGTGCATCAATCAGCAAACGATAAAAACCAACAGCTTGGATTCCGCGAGGATTGTTTTCAATCACAGGTACCCCATTATCCTGCCACTGGCCAGTCCTCCAGTCCCCTGAACACTACATGTCTCTTCCTCGTAATAATCTCCAGACTGCCTACAAAGTCCAGCCTGCCTTCATCGCCCTTCAATTAATTCGGCACGTACAACTTCTGTCTACGTGTCATACCCCTTACCGAGAACAATTCAGTTCAGAGCGGCAGATTGGTCACATTCCAATCAAACTCAGTCGCCCATTGCCATAAATTTGTTTCCTTCTGTGTAGGGCCATATGGCAAGCCAAGCGAGCACATGCAGATTCACTGCATTAAACCTGTGGGAATGATATGCAATAATGCAAACTCGTCCGGCTCGCTTTAAATATATTTACAATCAGACCCAGAAACGATCGTAAAGCTTCACTTCCCATTAAGTTAACTGAAAATCCGCCAATATCGTCATAAATTCTCGTACCGGCTAGCCCTGAAATTTGCGTGCAGGACGGTTTTTCCCGTGTTTTACGCTTTCTGAAAATCAAACGCGTCAGCTTTTAGGTGGCATATAATGATGTGCCAGCGATGTTCAACTTACCAAGTATTAAATACATTTAAACGATGATGTGAGAATTGCACAAAGTACGACGCGGTCTATTGCCCAGTTTTCTTCTGTTTTTATGCTCCTTTCAGGAAACTCATATTTCTACTTTTATAGAATTATAAATTTAACTTGACATGCGATAGCAGGATATAACACGCGCGCGGTGATGACTAGAGAAAAAAAAATAACGGCATGTTATATCAGGCTATTAAGGGCTAATGTCAAGGCGCATTTATAATGCTATAGAGATGGAAATAGGAGTTTCCTTCCACATAGTCTTGAACTTGAATTTTAACCTTTTAGATTATGCATAATAATAATTATTATTATTTTATATTAAATTATTGTATGATATTCTTTTTGTTTTAAGGTTTGCGATTTCACTGCTAAATTTAAAAAACATACCTATTTTACTTTTCTAGTTTAAAACGTATAACATTTAAAAAAAAAAAATAAGCTTTTAACTATTAAATCCCCTCATTCTATGTAAAATGCCATCTAATTCTATTCTTTCCTTCCGTGTTTTTAGATTTTTTTTTATTTTTTATTTAAATTAATTAAAATACACTTAAAACCTAAATAAAAATATTTTTATAAAAAAAATATATCACCAAATTCCAGAAAAAAACTTCAAATATACTCATAATCACTAATTTTTTTTTTTTTTTTTTTTTTTTTATATTCATAAGGCTCAGAGATGGCCCACACAAATGAGGTTGGAGTTGCATCATCCCGTCTTCATATTAGTGTGCAGAGTATATCTTGTAATGTCCACTTGATCTAGACAAGAGGTTATTTCATGCCTCATACCGTGTACATATTAGTTGGCATAGAATTGAAGCTAGTGAGAAGATATGTTGTAATGTGAGCTTTTTCTGAACAATAGAGTTGAAGCTATGTGCATTTGTTCTGGACAACAGAGTTGTAACTAACAAATAAAAATTTAATCAAGGTTAACCATAAAAATTTAATCAGGTTAACAATAAAATGCTACACAACTTATTTTTCATTTTTAATAAAATTCGAACTTTATTGAATTCCTAATATTTATTTGGGAATAAAAAAATTGCCAATAAAAATTTATAAAAAAAACAACTAACACTTGTTCCCAAATAAAAAAATTTACATAAAAAACAACGAAAACATTTGACTTTTATCAAATTTTCATTTCACAAGAAAGATATCAAATTCCAATAGTACTGGTGATCCACTAAACTAAACATAACTTGTAATATATCCATTACTCACTAAACTAAACCTAACTTGTAATATATCCATTACCTTTAGGGTATTGAGGGATTTAATTTTCCACTTCTTTATTAGTCCTTCCCTAGGACTATTAGCATTCGATGAGGTGTTGACCGGGTATTAGTTCTTCGGTTGACCATAAATTTCGAGTGATTAAACAATTTTAACCAAAGTTTATCGCTGGCGATTTGGCTTCAAAAAGTTTTAACCAAACTTTCGATTTCACCCTCTTATTGCAAGGGTCTCTTGCCCCGATGTGATTTTATTGCGGGCAAGTTATTTTATCCTAAGTTTTTTCTTGCCCGTGCTTAGACTCTTAAGCTGGATGTTCTAGTTTATACATAGACTGGATGTTCTGGTTTATACGTATGCTCGGGCATGTTATCCATCTGTCACTATGCAGACTCGATGCATGAACACTTGGCGCGGGGTATTTTAGCTTTGGTACGGGTGATTACAAACTGTAAGTTCCATTGTGGGTTTGCTCTACACGGTATTATTTCCTCATCATTTCTATATTGGTGGGCTGGTCTACTTTATAGTTTCCACGGAATGGCTACCTTTGAGAGCGCACGACGTTGGTCCAAATAACTTCGAAGGCTCAAGTAATATAATAGCCTCTGACAGAATTTTCTTGTAAAAATTCCGAGTTTGGCAGGAGTTAACCTTTTCTAAATGCCTCGCTTCCTATTTCTGTATTTCTGTTCAGAACTCCACAGGGTTTCTGTGTAGCTCCTCAAATTTTCAGGTATAGAAGTACCGTTTTTTTTTCTGCTCTCGTATCTCATTTAATAGCTTCGTTTCTTAAAAACCCTAGGTAATAGTTTGGTAATTCCTTAAATTGCAGGTAAGATAGCTATTCCGTCGTCATGACCGTGTTGGTTAACAGTTTTTCGACTGCTATTATTCTAGGTGCTTCGATTATTAATTTTTTTTTCACCTATGTTGTCTTTCAGAGTCTTCGCTTGAAACCCTGCTTGAATAATAGGTTCGTTCCTAGATAGAATCTAGGGTTTCAGAGCATTGGATATCTGTTATAAATGTAATGTAATTGGATTTTAGAAGTAACAGATGTCATAGAACTCAAGAGATACTGCATAATATTATGAGATCCTTTTAAGAACAACTTTGATAGTTTCGTATGGGCTTGTAATTGTGTATATATGTTTTTGCAGTGTTATTGAACAACCTTTAGGTAGAACCAATCATCCTACCTTTCAAACGATGGTAGAATCCAAAGCTATTTTGATATGTTGTATTATCTACGGTCTCGGTCATATTTGTTTAAATACTTCGTTTTCAAAAGGTATCTCCTTCCTCTATCTACATGTGTTTTATGTGTTGATCATGTTGTTTTTAATCATTTCCCTGGTAATTTGAATTACCTGCTGTCATGTTATAATTTGTTGAATCTCTATTTTCGATAGTTCTTGTAATCAAACTCTCATTAATTTCATGTTTTCTTACCTTTGTTGAGTATCTCAAATGCCAATTTTCCATTAAGAATTAAGAATTAAGAATAGACTATCATCTCCAATTAAGATAGACCTCTGCTAATATAGACCTGTATTTTAATATACATAAATAATAATCAGATTAAATACCTAATTTATTGAACCCTGCATTTAGTAACATGGATTCCCTTTTCTGTTTAATGTTTTGGTTTCATTTTCTTCATGGATATGGTAACACGAGTTTACAGAGTACATAGGCTAGAAGGGCCCACCCCCCTTAATTTTCGATCTCTTTTACTAAAACAAAAAACTTGATTTAAGGAGATAAATCTATATGAACTATTTGAAATGGCTAATATAAATACCTTATGGCTAATATAAATACCTTTGAGAAATATTTGGCTAGGTAGCAAATGCATTTGATTATAATACGGAGAGCGTATTCAAATTTCCCAGATGTTTCCCTCCTCAATGCCTGCAAATTGAGTAATTGTAAGGATTTTTTCGAAACTACTGATATGACACTTTTTATTTGTCAATGATTTTTCTTTTCTAGCAGCTAGACTCGAACCCTTTCTTAGGTACCAGGGATATCCTGAGTGTGGTAGTGATCTAGCATTATTTATCATTCCAGGCAGGTAGCTGTCTAAGAGCGAGTTGAGTTCAGGGTTAACCCAGGTTCAGGGTTAAGCCTTGTAATGTTGGACATTCAAAAGAGACAGAGGTAAAGACGTAAAATCGTTGGGTATGCATGAAGGACGAGAGGCAGGCAGCTGGTAAAGTTGTGGGCTCCACGGCAGTCTACGTGTTTGAAATATGTTTTTGTATTATACCTTTATTTTTGCATGTGTGACAAGTGTCTAGTTAAAAGCTTTGTCTTTAACTTGTTTAAAAGTTGTGTCTTTACTTTCTTATGGTTTACCTTGTTACAATACAGTTTGCCTTTGCTTTTATACCTGCATTGGACAATTTCGATCTCTAGAGAGTAAGTTTTATCTCAAATATTTCTATTACATTATAATTCTGTTACTGAAATCATTTTCATGTTATAGTTATAGTTGGTTATTCATGTCAAATATTCTTATAAACTCATATATTTTTAATTTGAATGTAAAGGTTATTACTCTAACGGGTTTTCTTTCGTAATAATTCTTCTAAACTCGCTATGTAATCTACACTCTTTATGCGCATATACATTTATTTTATGTTTTTTTGTAAATGTACATATATTTTATATAACATTCATACTATGTATATACCTTCTAACACATTCGTTTGATTTCGTAAAGTAATATTTGGAAAAGAACCAATTTTTTCTCAAAGATTTATATTACTTCATAGTTCTCGATCAGATTTTACTGAAATTATTTTCATGTTACAATTATAATTGGTTTTCAGTGCATTCTTCTTATAAACTCATATGTTTGTTATTTGCATGTAATGGTCATTACTTTGACGAGTTTTCTTTAGTAATAATTGTTATAAAATCGCTATGTAATCCACACTCTTTATACGTATGTACCTTCTTTCATTTTGGTAAATGTACATATATTTGATATAATATACATAATATATATATATACACCTTCTAACACATTCATTTAACTTCATAAAGTAATATTTTGAAAAGAAAGAACATTAGTTTACTATTTCACGAATTCTGATACCATACAAGTCTAATATGACTATAATTATTTGCTTATACTGCAAGAAATTTCGTTTACTAGTCTTTGGCTCCTTCCCAATAAAATTAAATAAACAATCTTAATCAACTAAACAATATTTTTACAGAATAATTTGTATACATCGACTTTTTGTTAATTTCTTGTACAGACTCTCAATATTTAGTTTCCTATACATATTCTCAAAGTACATCTTTATTTTATCATGTCATGCTAAAAATAAATCAAGCTTTTCAACAATTTAATGATCTAGAATAAAAATAGAGCAAACAAATCATAAAGTAATATTTTGAAAAGAAAGAACATTAGTTTACTATTTCACGAATTCTGATAGCATACAAGTCTAATATGACTCTATAATTATTTGCTTATACTGCAAGAAATTTCGTTTACTAGTCTTTTGCTCCTTCCCAATAAAATTAAATAAAGAATCTTAATCAACTAAACAATATTTTTACAGAATAATTTGTGTACATCGACTTTTTGTTAATTTCCTGTACAGACTCTCAATATTTAGTTTCCTATACATATTCTCAAAGTACATCTTTATTTTATCATGTCATGCTAAAAATAAATCAAGCTTTTCAACAATTTAATGATCTAGAATAAAAATAGAGCAAACAAATATATTTATAGTTTTTATTTCCTGTATACCTGCAAAAGATTCACATGGGATAAACTACTTTGTTATCGAAGAAGTGTTACAGAGTACGCTGAGAAATGTTTGTTGTCTTACCTCGGATGCAGGTCAGCTGGGAAAGAGCAGATCATGAGCTTTGAGAAACTGTTGTGGTAGCCAATACCCATATTTTGTGCAAATTCTCTTTTAAGTCTAGCGTAATCCTACCATTTTCTTAGCCTTGTTGTTTGTTGCCTGACGCAGTAGAACCACACCTCATTGCCAAACACCTGTGTTGCCAATGACAAGAGTCTTTGCCGCTACTCAATCCAAGTAGGTGTGGATGGGCCACAATGAATCCAAGAATCCCGCCAGCGACTGCATGGTTTATATTATAGCTATTATTTTGCAGGTGGAAATGTTTATCTCAGATACTTTTATTTTTTCATTTCCTTAATCAGTGTTTGATTCCATATCCTTCCTGATTTTGACTGGTCATTGTAGAGCATAAGTACGAGATTGTTAAACGATTGCATGCTAGAAAGCACATATGTGGAATGATCGGCGATAGTGTTAATGATGTGCCTGCGCTAAAGAATGCAGACATAGAAATTGTTGTTGCTGATGCAAATGATGCGAAAAAAGCATACATATAGCCCTTTCAATCTTGCTCAATCCATTTGCTGTTAGGTAATTTAGCCGGCTTAGGGCAGGGACTACCGCCACGGGCAGTGGCTCCTTGTTATATTAGATTTTTTTTTTAACTGCTTCCACCATGAACCTATCCCTTAAGTCAACCCAGTGGAAAATGAATAAATTTGCGAGTCATTCATGGACATGGTTCTACTATTTGTCGACCATATACCTAGATCAATTATGTATCGATTATATTTTAATGACATATACGATTTTAATTTAGAGATTGCATCGATTATATTTTAATGATATATATAATTTTAACTTAGAGACTTAATTCTTATTTGTCTTGTGCATATTGATTGATGATTAAATGTACTTGTTAATTAGTTAAATCTCAGATATTTAATGTGACTGAAATAGTTTTTAGATTATTGTTTGATTGAGAGATTTGTTCAACTAAATGATTGTGTGGTTAAGCTAGAATTGCTATCTTCAAGTAATGATCAATGTATTTATTATATAATTAATTTAATGTAAAATAAGTTTTGATATGAAAATTGGTTCCACAAATTAGTATCAGAGTTGGTGGCTCTGTGGGTAACTCCGTTAAGGGAGAAACCAAGATTAGGCTAGATATGTCAGTTACTTTTTTTAGTTGAAAAAAACATCATCTTTCATTAAAAAAAAATGATTACTATGGCTTGTTTCTCTTATACATCCTTCACAAAATACCTTTCACTTTTTGGTCACTTTACATTAAATAAAACTTAGAGAGTATTCCTACTAACCTATCATATCCCCATTGTCCCCTACCGTAATACTTTGAAAATATGTTAGTGAACTTCTAATTCTGTTGTGACTCTGTCCCCCTTACAGGATCTCAATAGTTCCTTCAATATTTACTGCACCTTGCTGGAAAACATGAAAGTAAATCAAACATGTTTCTGCTACAATTCCCCTTTTTGATAACATGTCTCCAACCCCAATCTATTCCTGATACACATGCCCATATGTAATCTATCGAAGGTCCTGCTCCAGGTTCCAGATACGCCTCATCCATGCAAACATGTTGATTGGATTGAATTGAGTGAATCCTTGTACCCACTCAATGAAATGTTTTGAGACCCTGAATATCTTTATGGACTCAATACCCAACCATTTTACACATAGAAGTGTCCCCATAATGCTATGATTTTTGCCACACTGTTTGTACCACTTCTTCCTTCCCACCAAAAGTGATAAAACTTACCTTGTTCAACTACTATATATGCCCCGCATCCACATTTCAATTGTATGCATGCCCCATCAAAGAATCCCACTAACATTTCAATCCAAATGTCAATATACTTGGGAATACCTATGTGGACTTTCCTAATACTTCGTCCAATCTCCCCAAAGTATGAAGTAGTCTTAATAATAGTTGTCTTGATGTCTGGTTCTTGCTGCTCAAAGAGCTTTTTGTTTCTACATCTCCATATCCCCCATAAAATATAGAATGGTAAGGTGGAGTGTTGTTTATGTGTGTTGAATCATAAAGATAGAACTCCCTCGATCGATGTCTGTCGCCACCTATCTTTGATGTTGAGTAGTGAAATTATTCCATCCCAAATAGCATATGCAAATGGAAATTTTATAAATAGATGAAGAGAGTCCTCCATGTCAACCCAACATAGTGAACAAATGCCCTCTATGCATTAATATGTCCCAAGTGAGCACTTTGATGTGGAGAACCAACCAATTGAAACATTTTAGCTTAAGGGTATGTCTCAATATCATATTTTTTGAAACCAATGGAACCTTCAAATGTATCTACAGATCCTTAACAACAATCTATCTCGTTTTTAGTGTGCCCACCCAACACAATTTAGATTAGTATAAATTTTTCTTTTGAAATTTGTGTGGGATTGTCTGTTTGTCTCACAAGGGATTCCCTTAGTTAACCTTTGACATATCACGTGCGTTTGTGGCATATTAAACAATATTCTTAATTTGACTACATATTGGAAGATCCTTCTAAAAATCACATTATTTAACCCCCTACCAATATGAACCCAATACAACTTCCCAATTTAAAAAACTCCTACTTTCACTAAATATGGTAGGTATCCATTTTTTCATTAACATTTTTTATACCCCTTTATATTTTTCATTAACTTTAAGCTCTATTTTCTAAATTTGCAAATATAAAAACCACTTACCCCTATATATTCTCCAATATATTATGTCATTTTTTCCTCTCTATATATATCCCCAATATGCATATCTCGAGTAAAATCCCTTGATTTGTCATTTTTTCCCCTCTATATATATCCCCAATATGCATATCTCGAGTAAAATCCCTTGATTTGCATGAGAGATCTGCCATGCATCTTTGCCTTTCATCGTCGTCACTCACTTAGTGACCAAAGCTGCAAGATCAGTGAGAGAGATTTGTTGAGGTCATGGAATTTTGATAGGAGAAAGCACCGGTTTAAACACGAGTGTAGCATTTGTTCCAGAGCTTTGATCGAAGCATTGTACTAAACAACGTTGTATTATGTATGACCTTTCATTTCAGTGCATGTTACGCTGGTTTCAAGGTGCAGATCCGACCCTGTCATTGCCAACTGATGCATAAGTGTCCAAGGGGGATTTTGTGTTCGTTATTTGCAAGTCTTCATTAAAAAGGAAAGATTAAATTTGGGACAAGGTTGACAAATTTAGCAAAACTTGGAACAGTGCAGGAGATTTTCTCCGCAGTCAAATGTAAGTACCTCTGCCTCCGCAGTCATCCAATGCAACGTAGAGCGGAACAAATGAAAACGTACTTACCGGGCGGAAAGGGATAGCATTTTTCCCACAACTGCGGATGTAAACAAAGGTGAATCACTTTGCTGGGGCGACAACACGTTGAATAGTGGCACCATGGCAGCCATTACTTACATGACCTGCGTAGTATTGAAGCGAAATGGAGAAACATGAACCGATCAGTCAACGTGATCCACTGTGTAAATTTGGTATTGTGGGCGGTCTATCCCTATCATAGTTGCAGAGGAGATACGATCGAATTTGAAGGGGATTGTGAAGAAGACAAACTATGGGACCTCGAAGAACAATAATTACACGCTAGGAAATACAGTGTGCTATGATGAAGCGTAATGCTAGCAATGCGAGCGAATCTGGGTTTCTTCTACAATCATGATGGGTTCACGAGACCATGATTGGGTCTGCTGGTAGCAGCATTTTGTGCCACCATGCATGTCGGTGACAATGGATTGTATTCTCCAAGCACGAAGGGCCCACTGTGCAGAAAATTTATCTCATAGCTCTGCAATGCTGACTTCAACCATATCGTAATTGTGATGGCATGATTCATGTTGATAGAGTTCAACGATAGGTGATGTCTTTTCAATGTATATAAAGCCTTCCAGCGACAAGGTATATATACATGGGACAAGCTTATCAAGGAATGGCACGGGTCCACACCTGTATGGAAGAACAGACTCGATCTCAATCTACAGGATATATGGGATGGTATATGGAAATCGATCTCTGCACAGCTTAATGGGAGTGGCATTCATCGGCATGGAAACAAAGATCAACTACTATGGACTGTCAGTGGTTTCCGAAGACCTGTATCTGTCAAAGACATATATAATCATATGATCATCAACAGCATTCCATACAATCCTCCCACTTTCCCTCACATATTTTGGAAGGCAAAATGTCCTCCAAAGATTATACATTTTGCCTGGCTTGTATTCTATAACAAGAATCTAACATGGGACAATCTCAGGAAGCGCTTTTGGCATGGTCCCAGCAGGTGCACTATATGCAAATCTGAAGAAGAGACAAATCTCCATATGTTCATCAAGTGCCCAGTCATACAACGGATCTGGTACGTACTGGCAAACACATTTGATTTTCTACTGACTGATTTTATCTCTCCTAGTGCAGCCCTTATATGGTGGAGCAAACAGAATGGGAACAGGCGATTTCTCATTCTCATTTTCCTATGGACAGTTTGGAAATGGCGGAATGCACATATATTCACAGACTCAGCCTTGGCGCCATCATCCATTATAGACAATTTCATGACAGATTGGTACACGATATATGGCTCATATTGATTATCAACAATATTCTCTGATTGTCCAGCATTAACACCATATCTATGATCTCCAAATATAGTTATGCATATTTTGTTATATTAGAATCAGGCAAAACTTGATATTTATGCTTAATATGTATATTGGTTGTGTTTTCTACACACCTGCTATTATATGATCTCAATATAATATATCTCGCTTTTTTCTTCTGAAAAAAAATAAAGCCTTCTCTAATGATGCAATTGACTTAGACAAATTATAAGTGCAACTCAAGGTGGCTAGCTTCCTTAGGAAATTAGTGTACCGTTGAATATGATTCAAGGTGGTTATAGGAGCTATGTGCGGTGATATATATATAGTTATTGTTAGAGGAGCTATGTGTGGTGATATATATAGTTATCAATTATTTTGTTTGATGAGTAATTTTTTTTTATAATTAAGAATTTCTAAAATTGGATGAAGGTCATTTTGTAAAATTGATTTTAAATACATTTTGTATGTAGATGACTTTTCAGATAATTTGTAAGTATAATGGTTGGTATCTATGTATTTTGGTAGATGAGTGCTTGTTTATAGAATGACTAGTAGTTCATTTATTGCAAATATGTGATTGATTGTGTCTGAAGCAACTATTTTAAGAGATCTAATGGTTCAAAACTCAATATGGATGGTTGTCTAGATAGTTTGTTAGTTGTGGATCTAGGGAAGGTTCCATCATTTGTGGAGGATGTGGGAGTGGTCTTCTCATGAGGTTATGCGACAGCTTGGGACGTTGTTCAATAATTGACTTTAGAAGATCTGTGGTTCGGGAGTTCGAGGGTGGAACTCGGGAATCTAGTTTGTCGACTACACCTTTACGAGGGTTATGAGACAACTTGACCAAGTTAGCTCTATGTGATTTCAAAGATGTTTAAAAAAAGGCTAATGAAGATTTTGCAGACATGAAGATCAAATACAAGTACTCGTTAAGGGGGTGACTTGGAGATTTAACTCATACTTGTCTTGTGCATATTGATTGATGTTCCTCATCATTAAATGTATTTGTTAATTTGTTAGATGTAAGATATTTAGTCCAACTAAAATAATACCTAGATTAGTGTTTGGTTGAGAGATTTGCTCAACTAAGTGATTATGTCGTTAAGATAGAATTTCTATCTTCAAGCAATGATTGATGTATTTGTTATGTAATTAATCTAATGTAAAATAAAGTTTGGTGTGCAAACTCTCTTCACAATTTTTTATTATCCGTCTGAAACTTCCTATTAATTATATACATTAATTTACAATGTAATAATAATGTCGTACATGTGATGCAACTACGAAACACTGTAGTCTAAAGAGGCTTCAAATTTTCCTAGAAATCCATGGAAATTTTGGTACGATTTTGATAAGCCCAACAATTTTTTTGTATAAATTGAGGTTACAAATGTCAAGCTTCAAGATTTTCGGCGTCTTGGGTTTTCTGATGGTGCTAATCCATTTCCACCTTTAAAAACATGATTCAGACACCCTTACTACCAATTTTTTAAAGAAAATTTGTGAGATTCTCGTAACTTTAAGTCATTAGGGTAAATTTGCTACTCGATAGGCAACTCCATATAAAAATCTAACAACATGCCATACCATGCATAATAACATAAAGATATAGAGATTAAGTGGAATTCACTCATTAGTATAACACTAATAATCAACACAAATAATTATACGAAATAAACAACATATGAAACATAATACATGGCTTAAGTTAGATCTAACAATGTTAACTTGTTCTTAATTTATTTATTAAAAAATAAATAATACTTAAGACTTAGCTCAAGACTATTTATGCTAGCTAAGTGATGCATTTGTTGTTAGAGGAGGTGTTGGCTGCATGGCAAGGTGTGATATCTTCAAAAAAATAGTTAATCATTTTTTAAATTACAAAGGGCATTAGTAATTGCATAAAGGTACATCACTATTAAAGTTTAAAAAACATTCTTTGCTAGCTTATTGGGCTAGAAAAGTTTAGTGGGGCTAAATTTTCATTCATGGAAAGTAAAAGAACAGATACAATTAATGAATGAAAATTTATGGGGCATAGTGAAGGGCACATAAGTGGTACCTATTGATGCCAAGAAAAGATAAGCCCGTTATCAAACTTGCTCTTTTGAATTCACAATTGCACCATATTGATCTCACTAAATCATCTAAAGAAATATAGGAACACTTGATTTAACGGTTTGGTTCAAAATATGCAAATACATCATTTTCAATAAAGTTGTAATTATTTAGACTTAAAATGAATGAGGAGACATCTATATCTAGTCATGTAAATACTTTAATGTCCCTTTTAAGACAGTTATCCGAAGTGGGAGCTAGGGTGGAAGACAAAGATGTAAAAGGCATATTAGTAAATAGTTTGTCTTCAAATTTTAGCAATGTCGTCTTCACCTTAAGTCAATTGTCTTCACACACATTAGATGAGACAATTGAAGCACATTTGGCAGAGGAAAAGAGGTTAAAACCAAAGGATATATAAGGAAATTATCAAATAGAAAATGCATTATTTTCAAAGACAAGGATGAGAAATAAAAGTGAACTTGAATGCTACTATTGTAGGAAAATTGGGGCATGGAATTGTAGAAACCAGGTGAACAATCTACTAAAAGGGAAGTTAAAAGAATCAATAAACATAGCCATAAATGAATATTCATTGAATTTAGATGATAATGAGTTCAATGAAGAAATTGAACCTCTCAAACTCTTTTAGAACAACTACAGTTCAGTGAAGAGGCTCAACATGAATCGTTGTCAATATAGTATGGCAGTTGTGGATCTAGGGAAGGATCCCTCATCGTTGAAGATGTGAGAGAGCTCTTTAATGAGGTTATGCGATATCTTGCAACATTGTTTAGTATTTGACTTCAAGAAATCTGTGATCCAGGAGTTCGAGAGTGGAACTCGGGAATCCAACTTGCCGACTACACGTTTACGAGGGCTATGAGGCAACTTTATGGAGTCCATGTTGATATAGAAGTTGCAAACCATTTAAAGAGTGATAGTGTATTTTGTTGTCTATTGGTGGTTTCAATAAATTTATGTAATGTAAGCATTAAGGGGGAAACTTGGGTTAATACTTACATCCTATATTTGTAAAGTTGGTTTATGAACTGTTGGTGTTGGCTGAGAAATTCTCTTAACCTCTCCTCCTAAATTAAGAATAAGTTAGATTTGAGAAGCTTTATTATATAGAGTAATGTGTGATGTAAAATTGTGTGTACACATACATAAGCAAGTATATAATAATATATTTTTTGTGTGTTTTTTGTCACTCTTTCTATTATCAAATTCTATTTCGACACATAAATAATAAATCTACATAAATAATATAATTATTAAGCATGTTTACTCTATTATTTTGATTTTAATTTCTTACATTTTCACAATTTGTATGCAAGCTTATTGTCGAATATTATTTACCAAAGGGGTTTCTAATTTAAGGTAACTTGAGCTTACTCTAAACTGCAACATACAAATTTATTTGGAATAAGAGGATTGCGTTTTTTAATATATTGATTTTATTATATATATTATATATATTTAAATAAAATAGAATGCTTATATTTAAATTATATTGTATATTATTATTATTATTATTATTATTATTCAATTTTAAGGTTATGGTTAAGAGAGAAACCACATTGGTGTATGAGACCCCTTTGTTTGTGGGACAAGGGACCCACCTTCGCGCAGTGATTTGAGTGTTAAGTCTACAAAGTAATACATACTCTACCCCCTCATTTTGAACATGTGACATCTTAAGAGGAAACACATGCTGTTAACCATTTAAATTAAAGTTTATTTATTTATTTATTATTAAAGCAATCTTTAAAATTAAAGAGTAGATGAACAAGAATGCCATATTCATAGATAATGGATAAAGTAACTCTATACAACACACATGTTGACTATTTTAGTTGTGTGGCCATCAACCCAAATAATAGATTCTAACGCCGGTTTAGACTAACATTTTATAGTTTGACAATAAATTTGTAAAAATGACTTAAGGCTTTGTGTTATTCAATCAATGGAGTGATGAACAATGAAACAAATTAGGATATGGAAATAATCACTCTAAAATACTTCATCGTAAAGTTGAGCTTGATGCATGTAATTGAAAGATTAATAGAACTGAAAGTCAATGATACATATTCATGTAAATGTGGTAAATTTCATGAGATCCAATGAAATTACTCATAGCGATTTCAATTTTTTTTCATTAAGTTGAAGTTGTATCAATACAAAGGAGGATTTCAGCCCACTAAAGCTTCCCACATGCAACAACAATACTCGAGGGACAAGTCATCTTCAATCTACAACTTCCACAAGAGAACGAGACCAATTTGTTGGAAGAGAGTCGATCCATTGATGTGAATATGATTCGGATTCAAATAGGAATGTAATACAATACAGAGATAACCATAAAGACAGATATGAAATGGAAATAATACTTCATTTCATTACTATAAAATACTGAAATATGCTTACAAACAAAAATGGAAATAAACTAGCTAGGGCGATGGTAGCTTATCTCTGAGAAGAGATGTGGCAGCTACATGCCTCTGAACTGTCTTACAATGAGGCTCAAGGGCCTTTTTACTATTGAACAATAAGAGAAAACCCTAAACAACCAAAACCCTAACCCGAGGAGATATAACACCAAGAGTTTGTGGGCCCCGTTGGGGTGAGTTGGACAACCAACTTCTCGGGATCGCGAATTGGTCATATTATCTCCGTTTGACGCGCATGATAGCCCGTTGGAAAGATCTCTCCGAGGACTAAGACGGAAAATATGATTTTAGACCAAAAATTGCTAGTGGTTGATTTCCCCAAAATTGTTGTTTAGGGCCTCAAAACGGCTCCAGAAGTTTAGGACCTGAAAAATTGCTAAAAATAGAAAACTGTGCTATAATTAAGGAGAATGAAAAACTGAAAAAAGAACTAGTGGGGATACAAGTGGAATTAGCAGGTGGCTACCAATATCCACTTGGATCATTCCTCCCCCCTTAGGAAGCAATGGTCCCCATTGCGTTGAGTTCCTTCATGAGATGAGGGAACTTCTGTTGAACCTTGTCCCTAGTGAGCCACTTACCCTAGTGAAGGAATTGGCCTGATTTGACAACTCAATACAGTTGGATATTCTGGTGGCGAGTGTGCTTGATCTGTGTGTCCATGATCTGATCAGTTGTAGCTTGTTCCATGCAATCTGGATTTAACTCTGTGGGTGTGAGCTGTTCTGCAATGTCGAATGTGTCTAGTAATGGTGAAAAGTATGGCCAAAGGCAGTCCACATTGAACACTGGGTACAGGCCAAGGAATGGGGGAATGTTGAGCTCAAATGCATTGTCTCTCACAGCCTTGGTAATGGTGTAAGGACCATATCGGAGTGGTTTGAGTTTCCGATAGGCTCCATTAAGGCGTTCCTTTTACAAATGCAACCAGACTTTGTCGCCCACCTGAAACTTGTGTGGCACCCGATGTTGATCATGTCGCTGCTTTTTCTTGGCTTTTGATTTCCCCAGAATGTCATGGACCTACTGGCGAATATGTTGGATGTGCTCAATGAAGTTGTTTGCCTTATCTGTTTCGAACTAGACATGAGCAGAATTTGCGTGAGTAGCTGCAAATGGCATGGCCACATCGATGGGATATAGTGACTGGAATCCCAAGCCCACCTAAAAAGGGATGTGGCCAGTCGAGTTGTGGAGAGCCCGATTGTAGCTGTGCTGAAAATAGGGGAGGCTCTCGTCCCATGTACGTGGATGATTTGAGTTGTACATGCGCAGAATGTGTACGATCATCCTATTGACGACCTCTGTCTGGCCATCAGTTTGAGGATGGAAGGCTGTGGACTTAGTGAGTTTGGTGTCTAGCATCGACCAGGGACTAGACCAAAATGTACTGAGGAACTTGCTGTCCCAATCTGAAATGATAGACTGTGGGATCCCAAATTGTACCCATACTCGTTCAAAGAAGAGTTTAGTAGTGGCTTCTGTTGTGACATTCTTCTTGTAGGCCGCCATAATGGCCATCTTCGAGAACCTGTCGACGACCACAAAAACACAGTCATTTCCATGCTTAGTAGAAGGAAGGCTTGACATGTAATCCATGGAGATGGAGTCCCAAGGTCAACTAGGGGTAGGAAGTTGGATATAGAGGCCTTGCTTCTTGATGGTTGGATTGGTAATGGCGCAAGCAGTGCATGATCTGATGTACTTCCCGACATCCTGTCGAAGATTCGGCTAATAGAAATATTTCTGCAGTACTGCCACCATTTTTTCTACCCCGAAATGCCCAACAACCCGACTGTAGTGTGCTTCCCAAATCATCTTGGCACGCTAGCTTGAAGGAACACAAATGTGACCCAGGTGGCGTAATAGGTCGTCCTGGAGGTGAAAATCTGGAATGTGCTGACCCTCCAAGAGTGTCTGGTATGTGTGGCCAAATTCCAGGTCGCTTTTGTAGAGCAGTGGCCAATCAAAAGTCTCCTGCCCACAAGAGTTGAGCATGGTGGTTAACACCATGATCGGTGGTCGAGTGAGGCAATCTGCAACATTATTGGTGTTTCCCTTCTTATACTTGATATTCAAATGGAACTGTTGCAAGTATGTGGACCACTTCTGATGGCTATCATTCTGAAATTTCCCTTGGGTCTGTATGAACTACAAGGGTCGGTGGTCTATGTGGATGACCATTTCCTTCCCCAAAATGTAATGCTTCCATTATCGACAGGCCTGCACAATGGAATACATCTCTTTTTCATAAGTGGGATACTTCCGAGCTGTGTCCTAAATTGTCTCACTATGTTATGCCACTGGATGCTCGTGTTGAGTAAGGACTGCCCCAATAGCATAGTCAGAGGCATATGTCTCGACCTCAAATGGTTGTTGCAAGTCTGGTAATGCAAAAACTAGTGCTGTGCAGAGGTGATCTATCAACTCTGTGAATGCCTTCTGTTGAGATGCAGACCAAAAGAATTTTGCTTTCGCTCCTCCCTTGGTGACTTGACTCAAGGGCCAAGTGATATGAGAAAATCCCAACACAAACCTGCGATAGAAGTTGGCAAGGCCTAGAAAGCTGTGAAGCTTTGTCAAAGTGGTTGGAGATGGCCAATCTTGAATGACTTGGATCTTGGATGGATCCACATGCACCCCCCGTTCATCAATAATGTATCCCAGATATTGAACCTGGGCTATGCCAAAAGTGCATTTCTCCAAATTGGCACATAACTTGTGTTGCCGCAGTGTTTGGAGAACTTGTCGGATATGGTGGAGGTGCTCTTCCCAACTCTTGCTAAAGATCAAGATGTCATCCAAGTATACCACTACAAATGAGTTGGTGAATAGCCACAATATGTCATCCATTAGCCTCATGAAGGTTGCAGGAGCATTCATCAATCCAAAAGGCATAACCAACCATTTGAAAAGGCCCTCCCTGGCTTTGAGGGCAATCTTCCACACATCGGAGGGCTCGATTGGTACCTGGTGATATCTTGAATTCAAATCGATCTTGATGAAATATTTCCCCCCTTTAGTTGGTCCAGGAGGTCATCAATCTGTGGGATTAGGTACCTATTACAGACACTGATTCTGTTCAGCGCCCGATAGTTAATACAGAGTCTCCAAGTCCCATCCTTTTTTTGTACCAACACAATAGGGCTTCCACAGGGTGACAAACTCAGACAGATGTGACCTTTTTGCAGTAGCTCCTGAATTTGCCTCTTGATTTCATCGTTCTCCAGAACAAAGCGTCGATAGATTGGTCCATTGGGCAGCGGCGAACCTAGGGTCAAATCAATGGAGTGCTTGACCTGACAGTGCAGAGGAACCCCTGCGGGGGAGGTGAAGATGTCCTCATACTCCTCCATGACCTTGCCCATCTGTAGTTGTCGTGCGGAGGGGCCCTGTCTGGAAGTCGTGGCCACTGTCTTCTTATTTCTTGAGGGCATGTCATGAGGAAAAAAAATTTCCTGGTTTTGGAAATGAGCTTATTGCATTGTTTTGCAGTAACCAAAGAGATGGCAGTAGGCAGTGCTACCTCTGGTATCCTGTACAACTTATTTCCCAAAGTAACATAACATCACGGGGCCTTGACTCATACACAACATGTCGCTTCCACAAGTATGGTTGTCCTAATAACACATCATAAACTTCAAGGGGAGCAATGTCACATAATACCTCATCCGTGAAGGGCTTGATGTTGTATGGAAGGTGACACTATTGGCTCACGTGAAGATCTCGTCCTTGGTGCAGCCACCCGATGGTGTATGGTTGTGGATGTGCTGTGGTCGGTAAGCCCAGCTGTTTCATGACCTTTTCCGAAATGAGGTTCTTTTGGCTCTCACTGTTGACAATGAACTGTAGCGGGGAGCCCTTTACCCACATCTGGGAGTGGAAGAGACACTCCTCCTCCTCCGGATCTTCAGGTTCCTCCTTCTGGATCTTCATGGTGGCAACGATGGCGTTGGGCTCCGCATCGATAATCTGCTTCCCTTTGTCATTCCCCTTATCAGGTTCTGACTTAGAGTCAGAACATGCATTTGATTCTGAAACCTATAGCTCGACCACCAGTGACTGCTTGGCCTGACACTCACTTGTGTTGTGAGTGGAGCTCTTATGGAACTCACACCACTTTCCTGTGTCCTTTTTCAGCTTCGCGGTGTTGTTCTTTGCTTGCAACTTTGGCGGGTTGTCTTGGGCCGCCTCGCCTTGGCTTTGTCCTTTATTCTGTGGTTTGGGGGCACCTTTCCCTTGTTTCGGATTCGCAGACCCAAAGTCTCGCTTCTTCTGTTTAAACTTTTTCTCAACCTTGACGACATATTGGTATGTCGTGCCGAGCAAGGAGATGTTTAGCAATTCTATTTCTTCTTGGATGTACTTGTGCAGGCAGCCACAGTATTTGAGTACCAAATGCTGCTCTGTATCCTTGATACCCAACTTTGTGTGAAGGGTATGGAAAATATTGGTAAACTCTGGTACATCTTGGTCCCTTCCTTGCCGCAACATGGTCCACTTTATGTATTGATCCTCATAGCTTTCGACAGGGTAGTACTGCTCCTTGATGGCATCCTAGAATGAATTCCAAGTCAGTGTGACTGAAAATAGTGAGCCTTTACTTTCATCCTTCTACTTGTAGTAGGTTTCCCACCAATCCTTGACATGGGGGGCTGCTTTGAGAAGAGCGAAAATAATATTTTCCCGGCTGGAAAAATCATGAATAGAAAAATAACCCTCTAACACATTTAACCATTTATTGACAACATCTCCATCTATCTGACCCTTGAGTATTGGGATTTCAAAATTAACTTGTACCTTAAATGGTGTGGCGTTTCCATAGTTGCTGTTGGAAGTCGATGCGTCGCCCCTGGGTAGCCACTGAAGGATTTGGGCAAAGTTGTCCATCATTGCGTTCCTTTGTCGCTCAAGGGCTTCTTCGAGCAAGATTTTGATAGGATCTCTTACCCCCTTATCTTTCTTTTCATCTTCCATGGGAGGCCGTTGGGATTTGTGAGGCTGGTCTTGCAAAGGTTCGACTAGTTCAAGCCCTAACTCCTTATATCCCGACCTCGTTGGGGACATGCAAAGAAAAACAGAGAA
>APFE031706426.1:46915-127115 GCA_000404065.3 Pinus taeda
CAAATTTTGCTTTATCTATTACTGATGATGATCCGAGAACTGTGAAGGAAGCAGTAGATTCAGAGGATGGCAAACTCTGGAAAGAGGCCATGGTTGATGAAATGACATATTTGCACAAAAATGAGGCTTGGGATCTGGTGGAGTTACTGGCTAGAAGGAAACCCATTAGTAGCAAATGGGCGTTCAAGAAGAAGACAAATGCAGAAGGAAAAGTGGACAAATACAAAGCTCATTGGGTAGAAAAAGGTTATTCACAGGTGCTGGGAATTGATTTTGGTGATATTTTTTCTCCTATTGCCAAGGTAGCTTCTATTAGATTACTTTTATCTATTGCTACTGCTTTTGATTTTGAGGTAGAATAGATGGATGTGAAGATAACATTTCTTCACGGGGATCAGGAAGAGGAGATCTACATGAAGCAATTTGAAGGCTTTGCGGTCAAGGGTAAGAAAGAACTAGTATGCAAGTTAAAATGGTCTCTCTATGCGTTAGAACAGTTACCAAGGATGTGGTATCATAAATTTGATACATTTATATGGTGACTTGGCTTCACTAGAAGCAAAACAGATCACTATTTGTATTTTAAATTAATTGGTGACCTTGTTATTTATCTGGTCTTGTATGTGGATGATATGTTGCTGGTTGGAAATGACAAAGAAATTATCCAGGATTTGAAGACCCAAATGCCCTCCAAATTCAACATGAAAGATCTTGGTGCTGCAAACTATATTTTGGGCATGGAAATTAAAAGAGATCGGGAAAAGAGGAAGATCTGGTTAAACCATAGGAAGTATGTTGAGACAATACTTCAGATATTTAATATGTAGGATAGTAAACCGGTGAAGGTTCCTATTCCTGTAGGTGTAAAATTTTCTGTTTAACAGTCTCCCAAGACACAAGAAGAGGAAGAGGACATGTCTGTGTTCTATATGCAAGTGCAGTCGGTAGTTTGATGTATGCGATGGTTTGTACTAGACCAGACATTGCACATGCAATGGGAGTATTGAGCAAGTTTATGTTAAAACCAGGGAAGGAACATTGGATAGTAGTGAAGCGGGTTTTCAAGTGTTTGTGTGGCACTAGTGATTATGGTTTGTACTACCAAGGAAGACCGGGATTGGACAAAGTTTTGGATATTCATGGCTTAGTTGATGCAGATTGGGTTGGGGATATGGATCAGAGAAGATCTACAAGTGGGTATGTGTTTAACCTATTTGGAGGCATAGTCAATTGAATGAGTAAGAAACAATCTGTAGTGGCACTATCAACTATAGAGGCATAATACGTAGCAACTACTCATGCAAGCAAGGAAGCAGTTTGCTTGCAGAGATTGTGTTCAAGTATGGGGTTAGTATAGGGAGCTAAGATTAGACTGTGACAGCCAAAGTGCAATTTTCTTGGCAAATAACCCTACTTACCATTCAAAGACAAAGCACATTGATGTTTAGTATCACTTTGTGAGGGATATGATAGAAGACAAAAAGGTGTTGTTGGTAAAGGTGGACACTTTGAAGAATACTACAGATGCATTAAGAAAATTTGTGAGCTTTGAGAAGTTCCCTTGGTGTAGAGAAAGAATGGCCATTGCAGGGCTGGATAAATGACTAAGCTCTCTTGTGGCCCCCTGTGGAAAGAAAACAACAAGTGGGAGAATGTTTGGTTGTGTTATATTTTTTCCATGACTAGCCCCCCCAGTTAACTGGGGGTTTAGAGGTGGGGCGGAGCCCCCCCATCCCTTTGTTGCATCGATTGCACAGTGGGGGGTCACAGGCAATGCCTCGAGGAAATTGTTTTTGAACCCTATATTAGATGGGTAGACCTACCTATGGTTTTGGGCATGGTTTTCGTACATGTTTTTGGGCGCGATGGTTTTCGGTCCATGGAATTCGTTAGCATGTATATATATGTATTGTAACATTGAAAGGAACATAATGACAAATCAATCTGGTTGTCTTGCTTTTGGGATCCAGAGGAAAATCTTTGTGTATATTTGTTTTATGTGTTATGGTCTCGCTATTGTTTATTTTCTGTTTTTATAATTCGTATGCAGTTAATTTCTATACGGGGTTAAAACCTACAACTGCTCCATGCGATGACCCCGGACCCAATGCTGAAAGCATAACATGTTATGGGTCTTCTGTCATCCATATTTTTGACCCAATTTGAATCTGGAAAACCTGTTAATCTAACATCACAAGAATTAGTATATTTAACATCAAAGTCTAATGTTCCTTGAAGATACCTTAAGATGCCACCCAATGATTTTGAAGAGGCTTTGACTTGAATTGGCTCAATACACTAACTATAAAAGCTAAGTTAGGCCTAGTTGTAGTCAAGTAAATCAAACTCCCAACTAGCTGTCTATATAGTGTTGCGTCTACCTCCGTAGAACCCTCATTATGCTGAAGTTTGATATTTTGTTGTAAAGGAACTAAGCAAGCTTTGCACTGATCCACTCTAAAAAATTTCAATAGACCCCTAACATACTTTCCTTGAGACAAAAAGGTTGGGCTAGAGTCTCTCCATACTTCAAGACCTAAACAATAGTGTAACTCTCCAAGGTCTTTCATCTCAAAAACCTGTGATGTCTACACTTTGATTTCTTTAATGAGCTCATCAACATTTCCTATAATAATAAGATCATCTACATATAAAGAAATCAAAACAATTTGCCCATTTTCATCAAACACAGTATACAGATTTGGGTCGTTCTTGCTCCTCTTATAACTATGTTGTAAGAAAAATGAGTCGATTTTTCATACCATGACTTGGGTGTCTGTTTCAATCCATACAATGTTTCTCTCAATCTACAGAATAAATGTTCCTGCCCCTGTTTAACAAACCCTTCAGGTTGCATTAAGTGCACTTCTTATTTTAATTCATCATTTAAGAAAGAAAATTTCACATCTAGATGATGTATCATCCAATGATGTTTTGTAGCTAAAAAATTAACATTCTAATTGTGTTTAATTTATCTACAGGAGAGAAGATTTCCTCATAGTCTATATTTTCTTTCTGCGAGTACCCGTTTGCCACCAACCTAGCTTTATATTTGTCTATACTACCATCTACTTTAAAATTAGGCTTGTAAAACCATTTGCAACCAATGGGTTGTTTATCTTTAGGCATTTCAACTAGATCCTAGGTTTTGTTCCTAATTATTGACTCATATTCATCTCTCATGGCAGCCCTCTATTCATCAAATTGACTAGCTTCTTTATATTTTAAGGGCTCAACAACATTCAAGATATTTTTCATGAGGGCATAGTCTTTATACCTGGTTGGTAATTGAATCTGCCTACCTGATCTTCTTGGTATTGGACTGGCCTCAAATCTATTTTGGTCATTCCTCAATGGACTTGGAATGCTGATTACATTTGTATCAGTTGATTCTTCCTTTTGTTATTGTTGTTCATTGTTGTCCCTTGTTTCATCACTTCCATCTTCCACCAACAAAGGCATGTTCCACTCTTCATGGCCTTTATCACAATTTCCATCATCAACCTGCTCATGGAATACTACATCTCTACTCGCAAACAATTTGTGAGTAGAGGGATTAAAAAATTTATATGCTTTAAACTTTGTACAATACCCTACAAAAATGTATTTAATGGCCTTTGAATCCAGTTTCTTCCTATCCTCTTTTGGAATATGAGAAAAAGCTTTTGAGCCAAAAACTCTTAAATAATTAACTGCAGGCTTAAAACCTAACAAAGCTTCGAATGGAGTCTTAATATCAAGGATTTTTGTTGGACTCTTATTCTTTAAATACATTGCAGTATTTATTGCTTTTGCCCAAAAACCATTAGACAAGTTCTTACCTTTTAACATGCTATGTGTGAACTCCACCAGGGTTTTGTTCTTCCTCTATGAAACCTCGTTTTGTTGAGGAGTGTGGGGTACGATGAACTACCAAACTATCCCACAGCCTTTGCAGTATTTGATGAAGCCACCATGCTTGTATTCTCCCCCTTGATCTAAGCGAAGAATTTTGATGAACTTCGCTGCATGTTTTTCAACCGTGCCTCTGAACTCTTTAAATATTCAAAAGTATGACTTTTCTTTTTGAGAAAATATACCTAGGTAAATCTTGTGCAATCATTAACAACTAATAAAAAATAATAGGCACTGTCTAATGACCTTGTCTGCATCAACCCACATATATTAGTGTGCACAAGTGCTAGTATATATCTCTTCTTTCTATCTAAACTTGAGGGAAAATCATCCTTGTGCATCTTCCCAAGAGCACATCCTTCATAATCAACCTAAACATTTTTTAAAACAGGGATACCATTGACCATACCTCTTTTGTGAAGTAACAATAGGTCATGAAAATTAATATGGCCGAATCTTTAATGCCACAAATTCTCTGCAATAATAACTTTTGAAGTCAAGGCTTGGTGTGGTGCACTTTTTACATTCAGCTTGTACAGACCTCCAACTCGAATACCTGATGCAATTGGCTTCATATGATCCAATACATCTTTAATAACACAATAAGACTTAAAAAATTCTACTTGAATATTCTAATATGTTACCATAGAGACAAAGATCAAATTCTTTTTAATTCCTGAAACATACATCACATTTTGAATACACCTAATATTACCTTAAGGTAATACCACAAGAATATTTCCATATCCCTTAATCTGGTACCCTCTGTCATCACCAAGGTAGATATTAGCACCACTGATGGTTTCTTTAAAATTTTCAAACAATCCATGTTATCTATCATGTGAGTAGAAGCTCCTTAATCCACAAACCAAATTTCTGCTTCATCATTCTCAATAGAGAAAGTAGAATCAAATACAAAAAATGCAAGATTCTGATTATGATCTTCATCAACAAAGCACCCTGCATGCTTCTTATGTTTATGTCGAGTTTCATTAAGCTTATTTTTATGGCAATTCCTAACAATGTGGCCATATTTACCATAGTGAAAACACTTGATCCTTGAATAATTTTTGGTCAAAGACATACCTTGAGGTGGCTTTCTCTATGGCATACCTCTGCCTTTCTGTCATGCACTTGATTTTCCTCCGAAAGGATTTTTCTTCGCAATTAATGCTAGATCTGAATTCTGGGGTTTCAGAGTCATCTACCTCTCTTCCTCTTGTATCAAGATCCTTGTCAATTCACTGAAATTGGGGGCTTTCTCCCTTTCATTCAAGCCTATAATAAACATATGATAATCATCATTCATACCATTCATGGTAACTGTGATGAGATTAGTGTTCGATACTATCTCCCCTATATCAACCAACTTCTTTCTCCTCCTTGATCCGAGAGATGAATGCAATGACTGATTCACTCTCCTCCATTTTTATGGAAAGAATCTTGTGCTTTAGGAACAATAAGTGATTTATATTCTTTATCTCATAAAAATCCTTGAGACTTGTCCAAATATCATTTTTTGATTTACATTCTCTGATATCAGGATAATGCAATGTTTCACTGACAATTTCAACAACACTTTCACTTTTTTCTCCCTCTTCTCCCAATCCTGAATTGCTGCAGTTTTTTCGCCTCCTGCTATAATGGGCTTCAATTCATCCTCATTTGCAATCACCCACCCACTTTGCCTCTCAAGCAGAGTCTATAATTTGAATTTCCAGATTTAATAATTGGACCCATTGAACTTATTGCTCTCATTCAAGTAAGCCTATTCCATCTGATTATTCATCCTGATAGGTCGATCTATGGATCTTCCTTAAAAAAAAATTCAACCTCTAACAATTAATCAAAGAGTGAATTCAATTACCAGATATGTCAGCAATAGATCTATCTCTGGATCTAGAAGAGTGATATTCAATTCTTCTATTACAACTTGTAGTCTTTCGAAAGAAAAACCACCAACTATCTTACACTACGACGATCTCAAATGTTAAAAAATAATAATAAGGCACTGGTTATCGACAAAAAATGGAAGGGTGTTGCTAAGTTAGGCGATTTCGACCTCATGGCACAAAATTTGCATGAATCCAAATCACAACTATCTCTATGAGTGATCCATGAATATGTAAAAAAGCATGCAAGAACCATCACTACACCCAAAAAAAAAAAAAAACTGTAACACGTTGTCTTCAGATAGGACTTACCATTCACGACACAACCAGTAATCTATGGAGTTCGACCAAGGCTGCCACTACAACGCATTCAATCCACACAACACTTACTCTAGCTAGCTCCTCTGATCAATGGTTGCCTCCTGCGACCAACAACGTGCCACGTAATTCTCCCACTGCGCAACCCATGACAGATCCACACTCTAGTAAAGGTATGTCAAGGAGCGGTTGGGTATCCAAAATAATCAATGACCCCGATCTGCCATTGCTTGGTCGATCTGGGGATACCACGATACCACGATGGCACTCACGATCTCCAACGATCTTCTTTGGTAACCACACTAGCGATCTTCAATTCACAAAATCCTCCTAAATGAACTAACTTCCATAGATAATCCCTAAACCGAATCGGAATCTCACCACAAAAACCACCACAATGCATCAACGCAAGGTGCATGTAGGTTGCAGATCACATCATGATCTACCTTGGTGTATGGAGGTAGCCATCGAATCAATGTGGTCACGCCAATACATAGGAGTTGTTCCACCTGGAAGCAGCCTAACCCAACTCACCCATGCTTCGTTGATCACCAGTTACAACCCATGGTGGAGCATATATCAATCCGTGCCATCTCTATTCTCTGAATGACGATATGTGCCATACACGGTCAACAGTGCCTTCTCCACTGTCAAGTTGGCCTACTAAGGGCTATGTGCCACCAAAAATATTCAAAGGTCAATCAACATGACATTGGGTGTGGAAAACTGTGCTAATACCTTGCGCTGAAGACAATTCAAGTAAGAAATGGCTTATCTGCATGTATTCGAGGGTAAAAAATGTGTTTCCCTCTTATTTGACTACCTTTGACCAACACGAAAATTGAAATAATATATGCTCTGATCTAGGTTTGAACGTAGAAACGATATAACCTCTCGCCAACCACCACAACTTCACACTTCAGCTCCTCTCCGTGACCAAGGGCACTCAATTCTCCAGCCACCATTGTCACTGGCTCTAATACCATGTTAAAAATGGAAGAAAACAAATATATTCTGAAACTTGGTAATGCTTAGGTGAGCAAGCTGCACATGGAAATTGCCTCATACAGAACGCTCTACACATTGATCATTAATCATTAAGAATATATAAGTTTACATAATAATAAGATAGTTAAAACTAACATCCAAAAAGTAGGAACTAATTCCTAAACTAGGACATGCCCACAACTAACGAACATACTCTCTCCAATAATACATAATCTCCACTAATTTCAATAGTTTCCATTAGTTTCCATTGAAAAGCCACGACAGGCATGAAGCAAAATCCAATTTCTAAAACTATAAACTAAATTTAAATCCACAATCAGCCAAACTATAAAATTAATTTAAATAGACACTCCATTATCCTTTAAATTAAAGCTTAATCCAAACCTTGCAATGCTTTAAGTGGATAATAATAATAATCACTGTCATAATGTTCCATCTTAAATTCATACCCAGACTTAGCAAAGATTCAAAAGTAAAACTAACTATAAGAACAACAAACAAAAGAGGTGAACTCATCTCTACTATTTTCGATGATCAAAGGAGGAGATTGAGTCTGCAAATCAAAAAATTCTAGCAAAATTATCGTCTGCTTTGGTGGTTCTTCTTCTGCTAGGAAAAGATGTATTGACCCTCGAAAATAAGAAATTTGTGCTTTTAGCCCCTAAAATTGAATAACTTCCTTTTATTTAATTAAAAAAAAATCCTTTAAGATTTACACCAAACCTGTACTTTCTTCTACAAGAAGCAACTTGTCACCCGACTTGAGGTGCCACTTGCACTTATTCAATCTTTAGTTTCCCTAGTCTGCAAACAACAACAACTTTGCATGTGATAACTTTGCTTGGAATGGAGCTTGGTATTGTCCGCAAATAGCTTCTTGTAAGCTTGGATCCTTTGCATTCGACAAGTTCACCTGCAGCAGAGCCTAGTGCTTTCATTAAAGGATCAATCTCCCTAAATGGTCTTTACATGCGAGAATTTTCCCTGTGGTAAAGATTGGCAATTTCCTTGAAGGTACGATCTCCACAGTGGTCTCTTGTGCTAAATACGTTTTCTATTATAACATCTATAACACTTTATCTGTCATAACTTCGCCTACAGTAGAGCTAGTGAGTTTCTTTTAGGTCTCGATTTAACAAAATGATTTGCTTGCTATGGTGGTATGAAAATAATGAAATAGTGTTTTAGCAATTTGAATTCAGAAGATACAAGTAAAATTATGTTATTGTCATCACCATTTTCTTCGGTCATTAGTATGATCGGTCATTAGTATGATCTCTAGAAAGATGTGGACTCTTATTCTTATATAGAGAATAGTTATTTTCTCACTAGAACACAGAAGAGAAGGTTTCGAAACAATATAATGCCAATAATTTCTTAATGAACTTTCATGGAGCTCTATCATAAAATAAATTGCCTCTTCAATCTCTCGAGCCCACAATCTCTCATGTAGGTGGACCTTACTTAAGTTTTGTGCATTGTATTTCAGTGGAGGAGTTATAACTTGTGGGGGTCTTGAATATTTGAATTAAATGGACCTTCATTAGGTTTTTTGCATTGCAATTCCGGGGAGGAGTTATAACTCGTGGGGCTCTTGAATATTTGAAGTAAATTGGACATTGAAGGCCATTGAGGGCTTATTTGCTTTGGCATATTGAGAAGTGTCAATACGGAGTGATAGAGATTCTTTTTTTTGGTTGTTCAGTACTTCATCCCAACTCGCTCTAAATGATTTCCATGTGGGTATTTGACTTCACTTTCTTGGATTTTTGCTCATTGTTGGTCCACTTAAGCTGTGGATTATTATTTGAATGCACTAAATATTGTTTTACACTTGTTGTAAATTATTTTTTGTATTAATTTTGGATTATTGCTGATGAATTATGTTACTAGAAATTTGTTGAGGTTTAAAATGGCTTGGATAATAATGTATTAAAATTAATACTCTAATGCTTTTTTCTATTGACAATATGGTCAGAATTGACAACAACACTCTTACTAATGTTCGAACATGTTTACAAAATACACAAGATAATATTTGAGTTTCTACAACTCAAACGTTAGCTTCAATAAAGATCAATTGCAACAAAATATCCATTATTATGAACTAGTTCTTGTTTAGAGTAGTTCTCTTTTTTTAGTTTTACATTGACTCCCATCAATAACCATAAATTGAGTATATCAATGAGACCATTTCAAGAGAAAATTTACATGAAGAAGTAGTGGTTCAGTCTGCACTTCCCAAACCCATCATCAAACCTTGGGAAAAAACTTATCAACAACTAGAACATAATCGATATTGGATATATGACAAGGATGTGTCCCCTCATGTTCGAAACTATTCCAAACCAATCAAGTTTCATATTGCAATGGAGGTATATTCATCTTCTCACCTTCTATCTGATAAGGGGTGGATTGATGATAAATTACCAGGTTCAAAGAACTGCAAGTAGGCATGATCCATAGCCTAAACTAGAGCCAGCTACGAGAGCCTTAGAGCTAGAGTCAACCAATGTCAAACTCAGATTTGTAGCCATAGACAAATTCATGTTCTATGAGCATGTTTTTGGTTGATGGCCTACCTTAAACCACCATCGACAAACGACTTTTGTTTATGTTACATTAGTTTGTGGTTATCTTCAAACCATCATCATGGAGCACTTCCATTTCATAGAAGACTTCAAGTTTTAGCCAGATCCGAAATTGTTCCAAGAACTTCTTCGAGCCTAGTTCCATAGTCAATAGAAACTTTAGGTTCTTCTACCTTATCTAGTTTGTGGTCTTCCTTAAACCACCATTTTAGAGAGCACATTCAACTATTGGCTATCTTGTACTTTTGTGTTTTAGCTCTCTTATTGAACTCATATACACCCATGGGGGCTTCACTAGGGGAGCAATACCATACCACGTGCATTCATATTGGGGGATATATATTAAGGAAAAAATGACATGATATATTTATCATATAATAGTGAGTAAAGGGTTTTGATATTAGCAGATATAAAAAATTGAACTCAAAGTTAATGAAAAAATATAAAGGGGTATAAAAATAATTATTAAAAAAAGTGGGAAAGTGTATTGGGTTCTATTAGTAGGGAGTTAAATAAAGTGATTTTTATAGGTATTTTCCAATATGTAGTCAAATTAGAGATATTGGTATACACCCCTTATTAAAGGGGGAATATTGGACACATAATCCTTCAGGGTTGGTGTGGAAAAATTTCAGTAGTAAATAGTATATTAATATGTACCATAATGATTACCAATATTCTTAATTTACTCTATATTTGTATTTGAATTAAGCTGAAAACTTATAAGAAAAACAGTGAGAAAGAGGTAAGGTTTCACTTCCGCCCTAGAGAATGTGAAACTAACCGCTTAGTTAAACAACTATTAACAAAATGATATTTATTACGCGGATAGGCATCCCTCCTATTGGAATTGGGCATTTTAATCATTTTGTTAATTAATATTTTTTTATCTAAGGTGTAAATTGAAGGATGCTACTATATTCTTGTCATAGCCACTTGATCAATGAATGAAATTGAAAGTGATAACCTCGTTGCATATCTAAATCAAGTGTTTAAACCCTACTTAAATTAATCTTTTACCAAATGATCATTAAAAAATCACTGTGCCTCTTACTTATCTCTGTGTATGTGGGATTAGAAAAAATTAAATTAAAAAAATAGTGCCCATTGAAATTGAATTTTGATACTTGGAGGACAGGTTTTCGTGCCCTATCATACCAGTTATGCTACTAAGTGTTAATATTCTACTTTTGTGCCTTTGTCATAAATGTGATTGTGTAATGGCCCCATGTGTATATTCTCTTTGTGTCCCATGTTGAGAAGTATGTTTCAATTTATAGGATAAAAAAGAGACAAATCGCATGTGAGTGAGAGTATCATCTAGACATATGTGCAAGATTTAGGTAAAATGTAATTTATGTCATAAAAATAAAATTTACATTTTTATGATGATTAATTTAGTTTGAAATGTAACCTCCTCCGTAGTTAATAATTTAGTTTATAATATAACATCTTGCACTTATTTCTTTTAATTCTGAGTGGTTTCGACTCTTTGTCAAGTAGGATCAAGTTGAGGCTATTTCTTTCCAACGTGCAAGGTTAACTGGTATAATCGGTATGTTGGGAGTTACACAACCCTAATTTTTCCCTCATACACCTCTTTGGCTTGGAATTTGCAATATCAACATATACTTTCACCATGCTCTTCCATATTGGTTTTTTTTATCCCAGTATTGTTATCCATGAGGATTGAAATTATTGGGTTTTCAGTCATCCATGATTTATCAATTCATTGTTTATTCAATTCGGAATGTTGTTAGTCACTTCGATGTTTTAGTTGCATACCATCACAGGAGGAGTTGGAGATTTATTTTCTGATCGCAGTGTTGTTTTCTTGTAAACCATAACAATAGTAATTAGACATTGGTATTTCAATGAAAATAGATATTTATGTTTTATTTTACTTGCAGACCATCGCTGAAGGAGCTAGAGATTGGTTTTCTGATGACACTATTTTGATGGATGTTGGATGCGCTGAAGGAGTTGGAGATAGGTTTTTTTATCGCACTATTTTGAGAGATATCGATTATCCATACGCTTGTGATTCCACCGATTTGTTTCATTTTTTCATAAATAAATAAAATATTAATGGTCTTTTACATATAGCCTTTTCTTGATTATTATTATTATCTATTGAATATATTTATTGTGGGTCTCTCTGATGTGGGAAGAATTGTCCCCTGATATCAAACACCAAAATTTACTAGGAACGAAGGAAATACTATGTATAAGTTTATATGAAATATATGAGAGCTAAAACATTTCATTAATAAATTCTATGTCTGATCAATTATTTTTAGGTCTGACCCCTAAGTTTTAATGTTTTTGTAATGTAGATGATCTGATCACTTTCTTTTGACTGTGGAAGTGAACTGGCTTAGAGATACGCTTCCACTCCAAGCATGATTATCTTTTAATTAGTCCACATCTAAAATGGCAGATATCTAAAGTGAGAGACCATAGTTTGAGTCCTCTTCGAAGATTGATTACAAAGTTGAGATTGAATGACGGCCTTTATCAAGAAACCCTATATTTATCCTGAAAAAAATATTATTTTGAATAATGAGTCCAATTAGACGTGATAAAATAGAAACAAGGAACTAGTCACCAGCTCTCAGGGCATTACCCGTGAATGCAACGGAGAAATAAGAGACCACTACGTGAACTCAGTGAACCTATCAGTTCATTCCTTCAATTTTATGGAGCAAAATTTGATTGTCTTCTTGACTACCCGGTTGAGATGAGTAGCATGGACTCCAGTGAAGGACCACTAGTTGTGAAATACAGATTTCCAAGGTGGCAAAGGCATGAATTACAGGCTAAATGTATGAACATAAATGAAGTCCTTTCATGCATCCAAATTGCTCATGAAATTAAAAAATGTTAATATCCATTATCATGAAATTAGGTTTAAATCTACTAATATTTTATGTGTTAAGTTCTTGGGACATTTACTAAAGAATTATTCCCTCATCGAATACAGGTCAAATCAAGCACATTCAATAAGTAATTGGAGAAGTAAGCAAGTAATCAAGTAACTGCGCACCTACATTTAATTCTGGAAGTTTAGTTAGATCGTGAGATGGTAGTCACCAATTTGAAGAACATAAATTAACCCAATTGGTTCCTTCAAATGTTAATCAATGCTCAATTCAATAAGTAAATCAAGGAAAACTTGGCCTGTTTTGATCGTTTAGTAATTATTTATTCTTGTATTTGTACACAAAAATTTAGAAACTGAAAGATAACTAAGAATTGGGATCTGTTAAAATTTTATGGTCGCATCTACTGAGAATGCTTGTTTTCTGGGTACTTGCAAACTTTCAGTTAGTAAATTAAAGAAAACTTGGTCTGTTTTGATCGTTTAGTAATTATTAATGGAGTAGTCTACCTAGGCAATAGAATGGCCCGATTTCTGTTAGACGCTCGGAAAAACGTCCGGCTCCAACCGTCGGCGATTCCTCTGCCCTCCGCCACCCTCCTCGAGCTCCGCCACCGTCCTGCATTAAATTTCTGATTTGATCGGATCGGAGCTCGCTGACAGAATCCGCGCCGCGGAGAGTTAATGCGCGTTCCAATTTGAAATTTTGCAAACCGCGGGCTGCTCCCATTCCCAACTCGACTCGGCCCTGCAGCTCACTCACTCCCGGGCTCGACTGGGCGCTGTGCAACTTACCAAAATACCAACGATCTTTACAGTGCTGTGCAACCTCTCGTGGCATAGGGTGAGAAATCATGCTCAATTTTCTCTGTAATATATTCTTTGCAATTTACTCATTGTGATGGTTTTGAGTCAGCAATTACAGTGCTTTTGCAGTTGTTGTGAGTTAGCAGTAATTTTTCCTCAGAAAATTTTACCGTTTCCTTCTGCAAAAAATGAGTTTAATCAGAGTTTCAGCCAGATATTTTATCAAGGATGTGTTTTACAGATCTCATTTCTGAGTAAGCAGTCCTGAGCATAGGCTTTATAGGCTTATTGGGTTTTATTGAATCTTGTTGTGTTCAGTAGCTTCATTTTACACAGGTTGATATTTAAACTTGTCAAGATAAATTATTCTACAACAAGTTTACATACATTTTAGAAATTTTCAGGGAGCTTAATGGGGTTTAGTCAAAGTTATTCTGAACAGCCTCCTTAATTGATCTCTGTTTGAAACAAAAGAAAACTGTGTATGTCGCTTTCCCTGCCATTTGGACTCCTTGCCATTTGGACTTCCTTATTCATATGGTTCAGTCCATGAAGTTAACCTGAATTATTCAAGAACTCCAGTGGTTGCTGGGAGCTTTACATTAGACATATTTTGTGTTCATTTTGCATTGTCTATTGCAATATGTCAATGGTAGAATCTTACACATTCTTCATTTATGTAGAATCTTACACATTTTTTCTTTCTTGTCTGGACTATAAACACCATAGCCAACTCTATGAACAAATCAAGAACGCTTGATATTATCAGAAAATCAAGAAAGCTTGGTATCATCAGCAAACCAAGAAATCTTGGTATCAGTGAGGTTGATGTAACAAAAGTTCATTATCAATTCTACCAGGAAATCACCTCTGACAAATAAGTGACTTGATGGTAACATGTTAATTCCAGAAATACTGTAAACACACACTAGACAGTAAAGTATTATGACCACAGCATCCCAAAAAAACCAAAGTATTATAACCACAGCATCCCAAAAATATTTTTATCAACAAATATTTTTGACTGTTTAATAAAAAAATGCTTAAATATTACATTTTCTAATAATATTAGTTTTTCTGTTGTTTTTACTCTTACCTTTCGTTGATAAAAACCTGACTCATATCCCCATGGAAAATGACAAGAGAAAAGGGACCTCAACTCAATGGAAAAGGACGTGGTGGAAAATTTGGAAAACCACCACCTAACGTATTGTTTTGTCAAAAGTTTTACTTCAATAACATGTCATATAATGCATTATAACTTGACTTTCAGGCCAAACAGCATTAATTTCAATATATGTTTCAAAATAACGTTCAAGCTTTGCAATACATGAGGCTCTTATTATCACAAAAATATTAAAACAACTTCGTGTTCTTCTGGTTTAAACAATTGGCTTTTTTATAATAATGTTATATTCATATGTGTAATAATGTGTATATTAAAATTGTTGATTTTTATAAAATATGATTAATGGAATAATCTTTTGAACTTTTAGAAAAGCATCTTCCAATATATATTAGCAGGTCGGCAGGGGATCCTCTTTAGAAATAGTATATTTCAATTTGGAATTAGCTTTTCATACATTAAACTATTCCCATTTTTTGCAGTTGGTTTTAGCTTTTCATACATAGAACCACCTCTGTCCTTGCCTTTTCATACATAGAACCACCTCTGTTCTTGCTTTTGCTTTTACAACATTGTTGTTCCATTGGTTATGTTGTAGGGATGGAATTTGATGGGTAATTTGTCAGTCATGGGGTGATTGATTTGCCGCAAATTGTTCGTCATGGGTGATTTGCTATCAAATATGGTTTAAAAATTTGTAAAAATGTCTAGATCTTTCCTTGAAATTTCAAGGAAGAGAAGTTAGAGAAGTGTGAACCGTCAAATTTGACACTAGGAATTTCAAAACAGGTTAGGGAAGTGTGAAAACCGCACTGTCCTTGCTTCTGCTTTTACAACATTGTTGTTGCATTGGCTATGTATCTCTTTCGTTTTAGTACTGGTCTATCCCAAGCTTTTGCTTTTAGAACACTGTTATTGCAATGGCTATATCTCTAACATTGTTATTGTATTGGAATTTGGCATATCCTGTGAAGAGATGATGATCTAACGTTGTTGTTGCATTTGCATATCCCTGTGAAGGGATGATAATGAATCAGTATAAATTTATACTAATCATAGTTGTTAAATTCAATACACTTAAAATCTCTACATACTAACAGAGACAAAAACACTGGTGAATGTGTATCTAAATTTAATTATATACTCACATCAGAACAGACTTGTTAAATTCAATACACTTACAAATCTCTACATACTAACAAAGGAGACAAAAACACTAGTGAATGTGAATCTAAATTTAATTATATACTCACATCAGAACAGACTTTTATACCAAAACATACTTTTATACCACCATGTAATGACAGCTGGGTATATGAGAAAGAGGTCTGAGTTATTAAGAGTCAGGAATCATAGCAGAACCGAATTTTGCACCCTACCATGCAATGGCATTTGTGTATATGAGAAAGAGGTCAGAGTTACCAACAAGCTGTTCTATATAAAAATTTCAGGACACACCAATAATAGTTAGCTACTAGCTACTCAAGCTTCACACCAGACTTGTTCTTGTTAGCATTGAGTATTTTGGATAATGTTGATAGTAAACAAATGCTTTTACACCAGTTTAGGCCACAAGTGAGTTAGATTTTACTCAAGCTTCACACTAGACCTGTTCTTGTTAGCATTGAGTATTTTGGATAATGTTGATAGTAAACAAATGCCTTTACACCAGTTTAGGCCACAAGTGAGTTAGATTTTGTGAGAAACATGCTGCATCATAATAGAAAAGAAAAATCTTTTGAAAGCTTGTAATGTAAGAAGTTCAACATAAATGAAGAAAGAATGTGTAAGATTCTACCATTGACATATTGCAATAGACAATGCAAAATTAACACAAAATATGTCTAATGTAAAGCTCTCAGCAACCACTGGAGTTCTTGAATAATTCAGGTCAATTTCATGGACTGAACCATATGAATAAGGAAGTCCAAATGGCAGGGAAAGAGACATAGATAGTTTTGCTTTGTTTCGAACAGAGATCAATTAAGGAGGTTGTTCAGAATAACTTTGAGGTCCCTTTTCTCTTGTCATTTTCCATGGGGATATGAGTAAGGTTTTTATCAACAAAAGGTAAGAGTAAAAACAACAGAAAAACTAATATTATTAGAAAATGTAATTTTTAAGCATTTTTTTATTAAACAGTCAAAATATTTGTTTATTAGAAAATGTAATTTTTAAGCATTTTTTTATTAAACAGTCAAAATATTTGTTGATAAAAATATTTTTGGGATGCTGTGGTTATAATACTTTGGTTTTTTTGGGATGTTGTGGTCATAATACTTTAGTGTCTAGTGTGTGTGTTTACAGTATTTCTGGAATTAACATGTTACCATCAAGTCACTTATTTGTCAGAGGTGATTTCATGGTAGAATTGGTAATGAACCTTTGTTACATCAACCTCACTGATACCAAGATTTCTTGGTTTGCTGATGATATCTTGATTTTTTTTTTTATAATACCAAGCTTTCTTGATTTTCTGATAATATCAAGCGTTCTTGATTTGTTCATAGAGTTGGCTATGGTGTTTATATTCCAGACAAGAAAGAAAGAATGTGTAAGATTCTACATAAATGAAGAAAGAATGTGTAAGATTCTACCATTGACATATTGCAATAGACAATGCAAAATGACCACAAAATATGTCTAATGTAAAGCTCCCAGCAACCACTGGAGTTCTTGAATAATTCAGGTTAATTTCATGGACTAAACCATATGAATAAGGAAGTCCAAATGGAAGGGAAAGCAACATACACAGTTTTGTTTTGTTTCAAACAGAGATCAATTAAGGAGGTTGTTCAGAATAACTTTGACTAAACCCCATTAAGCTCCCTGAAAATTTCTAAAATGTATGTAAACTTGTTATAGAATAATTTATCTTGACAAGTTTAAATATCAGCCTGTGTAAAATGAAGCTACTGAACACAACAAGATTCAATAAACCCAATAAGCCTATGAAGCCGATGCTCAGGACTGCTTACTCAGAAATGAGATCTGTAAAACACATCCTTGATAAAATATCTGGCTGAAACTCTGATTAAACTCATTTTTCAATACGGACCAAGTAGATCTCAAAGGACATTATAAATTAAACATAAAACATTAACATGATCCAAAGAATCCTGCAAAAGCACTGAGAAATATGCAAACTCTTGAAGCAATGAATCTGTAATAAACAAAATAAGCAGAAATACCCAGAGATCTTGGATACATATGTAAGATTTAGGAGTAATTGACTGTTTGATTGATAAATAATAAACAAAACACTTCCAAAATCATGACCTTGAGCCAAAGATTTTGAAATATAAAACATTAAATTTCATTGCATGAAACAAGGACCTGTATATAAGTGGCCACAACAAATTCTAGAGTCTGGACTACAAAATTGTGATTACAGCAAGGCTGTAGAGCCCTTCTAAAGTTGGCTGCCATGTGAAAATCCAGTGAGAGTTGCTCAGATGAGCAACCTTGACTGTATGAGTGTTCTCGTAAAAATCCAGTGAGAGTTGCTCTGATGAGCAACCTTGACTGTATGAGTGTTCTCGTTTTGATCAGCTTCATTGGCAATTGTCATATCAAGCTCCATCCACCTTTCCAAAGAGATGGCACTGGCCAGTATACCTCCCGTTTGAATAGGGTTTTCATCTGAATCCTTGAAGACAAGCTTATGCGTACTTGCAACCCCATCCATCACTGCAAGACCTCCTCCTTTGTGTGTATTTCCATAGTTAAATTCAACCGATGGCAATGGATCTACATAACAAGGAGCATCTTCATCTGCCATACTGGATTGGATTTTAAGCCCCTCCCATGCAAGGGTCTCGATTTTCTGCATTGCCAAGGGAGCAAGACTTTCCATCGATACATATTCATCTAATGAATCTTTAGTGCTCATCGTTCCAACATTCCTTCCCCTACTTTCTGATACTTTTTCAATGAAATCTGAATTGACCTCGCTTGTCATTTGAATGCCATCACTGTAAAAGAAGGTAAAGTGGCTGTCAAATTCTTCTGGGTCATACCTGCCGAGAAGCAAGACCAAACCCTTACAATGCCACGCCATTGCCCCAAACAAGAAGATCAAAACATGCCATTTGTTCATATATCCTTTGAACCCAATTTTAGATACAATCAGATTGCAGAAGGAAACGGTAAAATTTTCTGAGGAAAAATTACTGCTAACTCACAACAACTGCAAAAACACTGTAATTTCTGACTCAAAACCATCACAATGAGTAAATTGCAAAGAATATATTACAGAGAAAATTGAGCATGATTTCTCACCCTATGCCACGAGAGGTCATAGCACTGTAAAGATCGTTGGTATTTTGGTAAGTTGCACAGCGCCCAATCGAGCCCGGGAGTGAGTGCGTTGCAGGGCCGAGTCGAGTTGGGAAGGGGAGCAGCCTGCGGTTTGCAAAATTTCAAATTGGAACGCGCATTAACTCTCCGCGGCGCGGATTCTGTCAGCCATCTCTGATCCGATCAAGATTTTGTCAGCCAGCTCCGATCCGAGCAAATCAGAAATTTAATGCAGGATGGTGGCGGAGCTCGCGGAGGGTGGCGGAGGGCAAAGGAATTGCCGACAGTCGGAGTTGGACGTTTTTCCGAACGTCAACGGAAACCGGGCCATTCTACCGCCTAGGTAGCCTACTCCATTATTAATTCCTCGTATTTGTACACAAAAATTTAGAAACTAAACGAAATTTTGTGATTCACATCTATTAAGAATGCTTGTTTTTTCGGTACCTGCAAAAACTTTCTGTTTAATGATATTTATTAAAATTTAATATTAATTACGCCTTACTTCCCATCTGAAATCAACTCTCCCAATTGCCACCGTGTACTTGTTTGAACCATTCGACCCGAGGTTAGACGATTGAAAAGTTCCAGGCCGTTAGATGTAGTTTAGGTTAGTTTTTTATATTTTTTCCGCACAGTTTTGCTTGCTGCTTCAGGTCGCTGAGCAGGCTGCGTCTCTGGGCATCCCACTCCAGGAGCTGCGTCTCTGGGCATCCCACTCCAGGAGCTTGGAGCTTGATGAGGCAAGCGAGGCTCATAGTCGGCCTATGAGTAAACGGTCGATCTTCCGTCCCTCCAAACGGTTTAGAGTTTGCTATCATCCATTACAGGAAGCACGGGGCCATGTAAACCCTTGCCGCAACAGTATTTTTTCTGTCTCGCTGTAATTCAAGAAATTCAGCATGGGGCATACGAGTAAACAGTCGGTCTTCCATCCCTCCGAACGGTTTGGACTTCGTGTCTTCGATTGCAGGCAGCATGGGGCTAGGTAAACACTTACCAGTAAGTAAACCCTTGCTACAACTGTAGTTTTTTTTGTCTCGCTGTAATTCAAGAAGAGCAGGAGACTCTTCTTGGTTGCAATGGATCATATTTCCTTTCAAGCGAGAACAGATTGGCAATCTGCATTCGTTTGTCCTTTGCCGAGACTTGAGAAACAATAGAATTGCATTCTATTCAATTTAGAGTGCATTATGATGTTTGAAATTACTGCTCTGCGTCCTGTTTTGGTTTCTAGGGTGATTAAGGAACCAGGAACCAGGATGCACCTGGATTGAAGGGAAGAATAGGATACATATATATATTTCTAGCAGGAGCATAGCTGTTTTCGGGAAAAACAGGGGCTTTTGCTTTTGGAGGACGTTTTTTCCATCGATATTGCCTCAGCCCTCAGGTCTCGGGCTACCCACTACCTACATCTCCAGATATACATCTCCAGATATTGTCTTTGAAGCTCCTAAAGGGGAAACTGAGAGAGCTTTGATTTATTTTTCTATTCATTTGAAGGGATTAATTTTGCAAATTTAATTAGTGCATATCACAGAATAACTCATGCTAATTGAATTTAGACATTTAAGGGCATTTAGAATCTCGAGATGGAACTGAATTTCAATGTTCAAAGCTAGATATACTATTCCTACGTACACTTCTTATCTCGATAGAAGTCAAGATCTGAGCCATTACCCTTTCAAAGTGGTAAATGCCTAGAAGAGTTACGAGGTTTTTTTACGTATGATTATGCTTTAGCACTCGGCAAGCATATGCGTGGGGAGCTCTTGATTACCAATTACTTTTGGCAATTCATTCTGCTATCGCTATCAGTTTCAATCATAGAGAATCTCTTACTAAAAACCTTAATGCTAGCTACCATGGCCGATGTCAACCAAACACTCTTGATATCCTTCATCACCCATCCTTTGATATTGTTTTGCAGGTAGTCTAAAATTCCAAAAGATAAATAAGAAAACAATGAAATATTAATCACATCAAAATTGTGAAACAGTAAGAATATAATACATGCATCTTCCAAAGTCAATGTTGATCTCATTTTCTGTACTATGTGGGAGATCAATACTGGGTGCTCAGTACAAAATTCAAAGGGGTTCTCTACAATTGGCCTCTGTAGTAATCTGCAAATTCATTGCTCACTGTTGTCCTTTTTATGCACATCACTGACCATTATACTTTCAAGAATAACTAACAAAGAATATTATTGGCTTAAGATTTTAGCATAGTAGTCTTTGGGAGGGTTTAGCATAGTGGTCTTCCTCAAGGGATCAGTGGCGTTGTTGGTGATTTCCCTCATGGGTGATTTCCATCATCACCCATCCTTTGATATTGTTTTGCAGGTAGTCTAAAATTGGAAGAGATAAATAAGAAAACCATGAAATATTAATCACATCAAAATTGTGAAATAGTAAGAATATAATACATGCATCTTCCAAAGTCAATGTTGATCTCATTTTCTGTACTGTGTGGGAGATAAATAGTGGGTGCTTAGTACAAACTTCAAAGGGGTTCTCTAGAATTGGCCTCTGTAGTAAAGAATATAATACATGCATCTTCCAAAGTCAATGTTGATCTCATTTTCTGTACTATGTGGGAGATAAATAGTGGGTGCTTAGTACAAACTTCAAAGGGGTTCTCTACAATTGGCCTTTGTAGTAATCTGCAAATTCAATGCTCAATGTTGTCCTTTTTATGCACATCAGTGACCATTATACTTTCAAGAATAACTAACAAAGAATATTATTGGCTTAAGATTTTAACATAATAGTCTTTGGGAGGGTTTAGCATAGTAGTCTTCCTCAAGGGATCAGTGGCGTTGTTGGTGATTTCCCTCATGGTAATCTCATATTATTTCCTTCATAGTCTTGTTTCATGAGTGCTTTATGATGATAATAATTGTAGGTGGGTAAATGCTATGTTGGTGATTATGGATTAGCTTTCTAATACTTTCCATCAGGGTGTAGATTTTGATATTTTGGTGTTGATGGACAAAGATATCTCAGTATAAAAATAATTTTAAGATCCTTCTGCTATGGTATATGGGATAGCTTGGTCTTGAAAACAAAATGTTGTTATGGTATATGGGGTGGTCTGGTCTTGAAAACCTATTATTTTTACTGCTGTCAACTCTGCATTTGAAGTTTAACTGGCATTTATGGTATCTTAACACACAGGACTTAACACATAAAGTGAAAATAAACACAGGACTTAACATATAAAGTGAAAATAAATGTTTGGTACTCTAAATACTTCTTCGATTGCACATTCTCTCACAAGTTCATTTACTTCAATGCCTGAAATTTTGACCAGCAATTGGAATGTGGGGTTGTTCCTTGCTTGATTTCTTCAAAAAAATTGAAATGATCTGTGGATTGATGCTTTTCATTGGTTTCAATGTGTCCTATCTACAACAGAATATATCTTACATTGTTTTTATTGGTTCTGGTCTTTTAAATTATTCATTTGATGGGTCTGCTGTTTTGAACTTCACCTTAAACAACAACATGTTTTTTCATAGGAGAAGACAGATATGACAATAAGTATGCGGGATTTGGTGATTTGATGGGGTTTAAACATCCACAGAACAAGAAAATGGTCGAAGGGGATATAGAAAATAATATAAACATGTACAATCACAGTAGAGAATTGAGAATAGAGTGAAAATCATCATTAAATTATACTTCTTAATGCTCGAATGAAAAATAATTCTTTTCAAATCATTAACCAGATCTAAAAGGGGATGACACTTTGAAGGGATTAATTCTGAAATTTAATTAGCGCATATCACAAAATAACTCATGCTAACTGAATCGATACATTTAAGGGCATTTAGAATCTCGAGATGGAACTAAATTTCAATGTTCAGAACTGGATACAATATTCCTACACACACTTCCTATTTCGATAGAAGTTAATATCTGATCCGTTGCCTTTGCAAAGTTGTAAACAACCATAAGAGTTACGAGGTTTTTGATGTATGATTGAGCTTTAGCACTCTGCAAGGATATGCGTGGGGAGCTCTTGATTACCAATTAACATTGGCAATTCATTCTGCTATTGCTATCAGTTTCAATCATAGAGAATCTCTTCCTGAAAACCTTAATTATGGCTACTTTGTCTGATGTCAAGAAAACACTTTTGATATCCATCATCACCCATACTTTGATATTGTTTTTCAGGTAATCTAAAATTGGAACAGACAAATAAGAAAAAAATGAAACATAAATCACATCAAAATTGTGAAATAGTAAGAATATAATACATGCATCTTCCAAATTGAATGTTGATCTCATTTTCTATATTGTGTGGGAGATTAATAGTGGGCGCTCAGTACAAACTTCAAAGGGGTTCGCTACAATCGGTCTGTAGTAATTTGAAAATTCAATGCTCATTGTTGTCCTTTTTATGCACATCAGTGGCCATTATACTTTCAAGAATAACTAACAGATAATATTATTGGCTTAAGATTTTAGCATAGTAGCCTTTGGGAGGGTTTAGCATAGTGCTCTTCCTCAAGGGATCAGTGGCGTTTTTGGTGATTTCCCTCCTGCTAATCTAATATACTTTGCTTCATAGTCTTGTTTCATGAGTGTTTTATGATGATAATAATTGTAGGTGGGTAAATGCTATGTTGGTTATTATGGTTTAGCTCACTAGTACTTTCCATCAGGGGGTCGATTTTGGTATTTTGGTGTTGATGGACAGAGATATCTCAGCACACAAATAATGTTAAGATCCTTCTGCTATGGCATATCGGATGGTTTGGTCTTGAAAACAAAATGTTGCTATGGTATATGGGATGGTATGGTCTTGAAAACCTATTCTTTTACTGCTCTTAACTCTGCATTTGATGTTTAACTGGCATTTCTGGTATCTTAACCTAGAGGATTTGATATATAAAGTGAACATAAATGTTTATCACTCTAAATACTTCTTTGCTTGCACATTCTTTCACAAGTTCATTTATTTGAATGTCTGCAATTTTTATGTGGGGTTGTTCCTTATTTGTTTTTTTCAAAAAATTGAAACGATCTATGGATTGATGCTTTTCATTGGCTTCGATGTGTCCTATCTATAATAAAATATATCTTGCATTGTCTTTCTTGATGCTGGTATTTTAAATTATTCATAATTTGATGGGTTTGTTGTTCTGAACTTCACCTTAAACAACAACATATTTTTCCATAGGAGAAGACAGAGATATGGCAATAACTATGCGGGATTTGGTGATTTGATGGGGTTTATACATCCACAGAACAAGCGAATGGTCGAAGGGGATATAGAAAATAATATAAATATGTACAGTCACAATAGAGATTTGAGAATAGAGTGAAAATAATTTTTTTCAAAATTAAGAAAAAAATCATTAAATTATACTTCTTAATGCTTGAATGAAAATAATTATTTTCAAAATGAAGAAAAAAATAATTAAATTATACTTTTTAATACTCTATAATGAAAGGAGACCAATAGAGTGAAAATAATTATTTCCAAAATTAAGAAAAATAAATGTTTGCCAAGAAATTTCCAAACCATTAACCAAACCTAAAAGGGAAGACACTTTGAAGGGATTAATTCTGCAAATTTAATTAGCGCATATCACAAAATAACTCATGCTAACTCAATCAAGACATTTAAGGTCCTTTAGAATCTCGAGATGGAATTGAATTTAAATGTTCAGAACTAGATACATTATTCCTACATACACTTCATATTTCGATAGAAAATATCCGAGTCATTACCCTTGCGAAGTGTTAAGCCCCCTGAAGAATTACGAGGTTTTTGATGTATGATTGTGCTTTAGCACTCGACAAGGATATGCGCGGGGATCTCTTTGTTACCATTTATTTTTGGCAATTCATCATGTTATTACTATCAGTTTCAATCATAGAGAATGTCTTACTGAAAACCTTAATGATCGCTACCATGGCCGATGTCAACCAAACACTCTTGATATCCATCATCACCCATCCTTTGATATTGTTTCGCAGGTAGTCTAAAATTGGAAGAGATAAATAAGAAAATAATGAAATATAAATCATATCAAAATTGTGAAACAATACAAATATAATACATGCATCTTCCAAAGTCAGTGTTGATCTCATTTTCTGTACTGTGTGGGAGATTAATAGTTGCACTACTTGGGCATTTTCCATGGTAGTTGTGGGTGTTACCATATTGGCTAGGGAAAATAGATCCCCCTTTATATATACTGTAAAAATACACCCCCCTATCAAAATATAAACCCCTGCACATTCTATGTTTTGTGGGATCACCAAGTGAGTAGTATTTAATCTAACTATTATGTTCTTCAACATTCCCAATGTGATTAGCCATGGTTGTAGACATAGAGGGAGTTTCCACATTCTACTACCCCAATGTGATTAGCCATGCTTGCAGACATAGATGGACTAATATATACGAAAAAGACAGGGTGCCAAGGGAAATGGTTAACAGGGTTCTCGTTCATTTTTATCCCATTTATGTTAAATATGTGTAATTATGGATTAAAATATGTATATTTTAATAAGTTTTCTAAAATATATCAAGTGCTGCTAAACATGTCAAAAGATGGTTAGATCTATTTTGGAGGTATATTAATAACTTTACAATGGACCTCCATAGTCCATTGAATATATTTGTGCTTCAAAAATTTCCTACTTAGCATAGGGTAGACTAAATGGACCTCCATAGTCCACTGAATATATTTGAGCCTAGCAACATTTATCATAAGTTGATGGCTAGACATGTCAAATCCATTGATGGAAACCATCTTCTGGAGGTTGGTTTGCGAGGTTTTTATGGAGGAATACAAAAGAGAGATCAATACAGGCTTCTTTGGGCACAAATTTTATCACCAAAAAACAAATAAGAGGACTTGATTTTGCAACATTTCATTCCTATCCTGACATATGGTAAGTGTCTATCTTTTATTCCCATGTTTATATTGTATAGTAGTGATTAAAAGCTTGAGATTGATAGGTTTTTACAAACTTAGATATATTCTTTGGACTTCAATCTATATTTAAAATGTTAGGTTTTTATATAAATTAATTGAGTCTGTTGTTGCATTCATTTATGTAATCTTATAGGCAAGAAGTTCATTACAATTATTCATTATTATAGTAACAGGTGTTCATTGCTTGGTGATAATGTTTGAGTTTGCACTAATATATTGAACTGCGATTTGAACTTTTAAAAGCTTGTTGGGGCAGATGAGGAGACCCAGCTTTCATTTTGTAGAGTTGGATAAAGAGCCATATGGAAGATGGAACCAAGGTGGCCACTGGTTCAGATAGGGCAATTCACAATGTGCAACTTCAATGCATCGACCAGAAGAAATTTCTCGTGTTTTATGACGGAAAAGCCCCTTACGGACAGAGGACGGACTAGATTATGAACAAGGATGATAGATTCAGATCCTCCATAGTCAAGGTCATTAGTTTACTTTGATGATCATTTTATCTAGATTTTATGTAAGCCATCAAATGAATAATTAGGATGGATCTTCCGGGCTTCAAATTTCATCCAACAAAAGAGGAACTGGTTGGCTTCTATTTGAAGAAAATGATCCAATGCTGCCACCCAATGATCCACAGGAATCCATCAAAATTGTTGTGACATAAATACAAATTTTGTAAGTTTGAATTCATTTCAGTAAGGCAGTTTGACTCGAGTTCAAGAGATAGTTCACTTGAGTTCAAGATAGTGAGACTTGAGTTCAATGAGACAATTCGACTTGGTTTTAAGGAGTTAGTTTAAGGGCGTAGACTTGGTGAGACATATGATTATGCACTAGCAAGAATTTGTATGTTTTTGAGCTCAGGAAAATAGTTCTAGATCTGTGCCTGAGGTCGAGGAGAGCTAGAGTGCATCACTTTTTTTTTTTCTATAAAGTTTTTTTTTTTTTAATTTTCCAGAAAGAAAAAAACATACAGTTTCATTAAAAGAAAGGAAGTTACAATTACTTTGGAACCTCTGTTTTTAATAAGAAAAACATTGTCCCATTCTTTTGCAACATAGACTTATCATTCTTTGGAACCGATCATGCTCTCAGAAGAGACAAGGGTTTTGAGGGGAACACCAAAGCCTGCAAGACAGACCAGTTAGTGTTGCTAGACTTGTCGCCGGACATCCTACTGATTCAGGCCATAGTAACTTCTTCTGCTCTTCTTTCTTAATCACCATCCAGCTTTCCTTACTTTGAATAGCTTTACACGTTCTTTCAAATGTGGGGAGCAATTTACTTTCAATGCTCACTGAATTCATACTACTCTAGTTTATGAAAGATTTCCGAGAACTTTCATTTCCCAATTCCATGTTTAAAATATATATATTATATATATATATATATATATATATATATATATATATATATATATATTATATATATTATATATTATTATATATATATATCTAGATTAGAATCACAAATCACCTTTATATTGAACTATAATATAGAATGCACCTCTCTAAACATCAAAACTGACTTCTTACATTATTTCAATTTCTAAAAATAAAACTGTGTCTATTTCAATTATTATTTAACCTAGCAGAGAGTTTGCCAAATATGACAAAATGCTCAATACCTTTAATTCACATTTGAATATGCCATGTTTGAATTTGTGTTACTAGAACTGAGCTATTGAAAATATTGACAATAGACTGAGGTTACAATACTTCGAAAATATTGGGCATCATAATCATTGAATCTTTGGATCAAACCTTATTGTTAAACCATTATTACCTCTTTCCTCTTATTTCCTGGTATTGCCCTTGTAACCAGTTTTGAAAGTTATGGTCATACGTTTTGTATGTTAGAATGTGAAATGTGTATGAATGTTCAATGCCCAAGAATTTTGTAGTGCATACTTTTAAAATTACCTGCCAGCTGGGTAGTTTAGAGTTTCTGCACAGAGAGAAGTGAGATGTCAATATTTTACAGCTTGGGCAGTGAATGAGGATTATGTGTAAACTAAAGTACAAACTTTTACTTCAACCCATGCCCTCATTGAACTACCATGATATGAGGTGCAATGCTTGTAGCTTCTAACTCTAACAGTTTGTCTTCCCATTTTCTACCGAAGCTGAACAACTTTGCTCTATACATCCCTCATCCTTTTCAAAAGTTATTCTACACATTGGTGGGTAACAAGTCTAATTATTAATACGAACTCTCTATAAATGTGAGTACAACGTATAATAGGGCCTTATTTCCTTGAATATAATGATTCCTTTAATATGTAACTAGTTATTATCAATACAATAAAAAAACTCACATACTCACTTTCTATTTTATGTAAGTCCTTGTCCCATACATTTGCACAACAATGAGAGCTCTATACAAAATTCCCTATTACATTTCTAGTCTACACACTAATAATACACAAAATCAGCCAATGGTCTATACCAAATTTCTTAAAATATGAGTATAACACTAAGGGTATAATTGGGCCTTGTTTCATTGAATGTAATGATTCCGACTTTGCAAGGAATTCTTTAGGGTTATTTTATTTTATTTTATCCAAGGACGGATTCTTTAACTTAAAGAAAAGTATTGCAATTGCCCTGAATAGGTCCATCATCACAAGAAAAGTGGCCCTCAAAGGGCGAAATTGAGAGCATGAGTTGTTTTCTATGGCTTAGTTATCATGACCGGGATATACTATCATCGAAATTATCTAGGATTTTAACATGGCCCCAATCCCTTACTCACGTCTTAAGGGAAACTGAAAGTTTGTGGGTGTCTGACATTCTGTCATCTTCAATTTTTAAACCACAATCCCATTGGTAGAACTTTTCATTTTTGACTCCAAATTTTCAAGCAGAAGTTTTATGAATCTCACCTTCTTCAGTTAATCTTGAACCTTGATAGTGTTCAATATCTAGACCATGGTGATTGTATCTGCACATAAATACAAGTCCTAACCCTAGAAAACCAAAATCTTAACCTTCCATCAAAACCACTGTAACATAAATACAAATTATGTAAGTTTGAATTCATTTCAGTAAGGCAGTTTGACTCGAGTTAAAGAGACAATTCACTTGAGTTCAAGATAGTGAGACCTGAGTTCAATGAGACAATTTGACTTGGTTTTAAGGAGTCAGTTTAAGGGCCAGACTTGGTGAGACATATGATTATGCACTAGTGAGAATTTGTATGTTTTTAAGCTCAGGAAAATAGTTCTAGATCTGTGCTTGAGGTCTAGGAGAGCTAGAGTGCATCACTTTTTTTTCTATAAAGATTTTTTTTTTAATTTTCTAGAAAGAAAAAAACATACACTTTCATTAAAAGAAAAGCAATTACAATTACTTTGGAACCTCTGTTTTTAATAAGAAAAACATTGACTATCCCATTCTTTTGCAACAAAGACCTATCATTCTTTGGATCCGATCATGCTCTCTGAAGAGACAATGGTTTTGAGGGGAACACCAAAGCCTGCAAGACAAGCTAGTTAGTGTTTCCAGACTTGTTGTCGGAAGAGGATGATCAAGCTCCAACCTCAAAAAAGAAGAGTTGCATTGATTATAAAGCACATGTATGGACTGAAAGGGTTAGGAGGAGTAAAATGAATTGTATGCTCAATACTCTAGAGTCTCTATTGCCTGAGGGTCTCAATCCAAAGGTAGTACTTGATGATTTCTGTCTGGAATAAAAGTTCAAGACACTAATACAGGCCATGAGCTAAGAAAATGAGTATAAAATAGTTTTTATCTCTGTACAAACATGTTAGATTTTGATTGCAGAGTTGTGTTTTTTGTTGTTATTATCAAACCTAATTTTCTAGACACTGAATTGTTGAAGTATTTGTTTCTGAGGTGGACAAAGGGAAAATTGTTGATGAGGCCATAGATTACATCAAGACCTAGCCCAACAATCAGAATTGGAAGCACATCATAGTAGAAGGATTGAGGTCACAATACTTTGAAAGTATTGGACATCATAATCATTGAATCTTTGGATCACACCTTATTGTCAAACCATTCTATTCATTGTCATAGTTTATCTGAAAAGTTTAAAATCTTAGTGTCAGGATTTTATAATTGTGCCATGTTGTTTATTACCTTAACATATTTTTTGAACGGGTAACCAATTACAAAATAGATGATCCAAAGTAGTGTCCATTAAACTGCTTTACCAACAATCTGGTTTGAGTCTATGAAGTAGTTTTTTTTTATATAATGGTATGATTGTTATGTTGTATTTATGTTCAAATTTTCAGAATTTTCTCACCTCAGTGGAAAATCACACTGAGGTACACAAATAATTGCTCAATAAAAAAATTAATGATTCTCATGTAGCTTTGCAGTAACTCTCTACTTATTAGAGTAATAGGCATCCATGCTCTTACAGGGGCTTGAAGTTCCGAACTAGCTATTTACTTACCACAAAGTATTATAAAACTGCATTAGATTTTCAGGAAAACCAATGTCAGAAGTTTGAAGTATGCATCACATCCTTGGAATGGTTATAGTTTATCGGTATGCATCCCAGTCACAAAGTGTCATAAAAATGAAATAAATGTCAGAAGTAGTTTGAGGTATGCATCCCAACCTAGGAATGGATATATTTTGCAGAGAAATTGCACAAATGAAAGAAAAAAAAAATCATCGCTCTTAGAGCAGAAATCCACTGGTTGGGATATCCACAGAGATTATCTGTTTCCAGCCTTTTTTAAGGTATGTTCTTTAGGACCAACTATGGTGGTATTAAGTTCATCTATGGTACAACTCAAGTCCTTGGCTGTGACTTGCTGGTTATTGTTTTTTGACTAAAAAAAATCAAAGAAAGCACACTTCAGGTTGTATTTCTATATATAACAGAGAAAATCCGATTATGAATTTCTGGAAAATAACACTATCAGTATACATAGCTCCTAGAATGTATCAAATATCGTAGCTGGTAAAAGGACAGTAAAGTATTTCCACGGTTAAGTTCAGAACTGTTACTTACCTTAGCATAAATGGTATACACCATGTTGGATCCAACAACATTTATGGTGCACTTTACAATCTCCAGTTGATTGGCATCCATGATAGAAAATAATTTGGGCAGAAAACCGGTCTTCTTAGGGGCCCATATTGGATGAAAGCCTTGCCACCCAAAAGTTTGGATCCAAGAATCTATGGACTTGGATGTGATGATGTTACTGGAACTGAAGAAAGGATGTGAATACCAAGAGAATTTTCAGACATTCTGATTGTCTAACCCACTACAACCATTGATAAGCACTTAGACGAAGCATATGGTGAGCATATTCCCTTGAGAAGCAATCTAGGCACTCAATTAAAAAAATAATAAATGTCAACCGATCCTCATCCACCCTAAGTTGAAATAGGAAGCCTTAAGCAATTATGATATAACAAGAAACTCACTACAACCATCGATAAGCACTTAGACAAATCATATAAAGCATATGCTGAGCATATTCCCTTGAGAAGCAATCTAGACACTCAATTAAAAGTCAATCGATCCTCATCCACGGTAAGTTGAAATACGAAGCCTTTTGCAATTATGATATAACAAGAAATAGGAAGCCTTACTCAATTATGAGATAACAATAATCATATAAATAATACATGTTTTAATGATTATATCATAAGTTTTAAGCTTTTTTTTTGTTTTCCTTTAAATTTTCAGCTAGGTTAGATTAGGTACATTTAATCTTAGTTTAACTCCTTAATTGAATATGTCAAAACAAAAGCCAATCTCCCACACAAATGAATGATTATTGAAGTTAAAATAGCTTAAAACTAAAGTTGAGCAGTGACACAGAGAATCAAGGGAACTAATTGTGTGATTACTCTAATATGAAAGCAAAATTGAAACCTATAGTTTTGGAAATCTAATATAAATGCAATTACCTCAAATGCTCCAACTTTTCATATCTATGAAGACTATGAATTTAGTTGTCATTTTTTTAATAAAACAACATATTTTGGGGAAAACCTCTAAGCATTTCCCCTCATTCTAAATATTGGCACCCAAGGTAAACTCTACATACTTCAGGGCACAAGGCTCTAGCGCTACTACACAATATGGGTAGTTAAGACATTTATTTAAGACAATCCAAACAAAGTCTAACTTGTTCAAAGATGAATGCAATTTCTTTTGTTCTTTCAATTGTTTAAATGTCTCTGCAACAACTCGATACATTGTCATCAAACTCAACAATAATACCCTGATTCTCTCGAATTTCACAAGCTTCATAAGTAATTTATTCAAGAGCTAAATTGATAACTCGCATAGTGTCGTTGATGATCTATTTACTTAGGCAATTCTCTTCCACTTGTACGTTTGTCCACATCTAGCAATTGGTTATTTTATTTTTGATCTTTTAACAAGTTTTCCATTACAAGCATAGAATTGTCTTCTTTCTCAATTATGCGAACTGGATTCTGTTCTGATTGTGAGTTCATCATTTTTGCAAAAAGAAGAGCTTTGTGTCAAGTATGATATTTTTTTAAGCTCAAACATTTATTTTTGTGCCAAAGAAATTAAAAAAAAGTTTTTGAATTTTTAATAGAATTTCTTGGGAATAAAAGCTAGAGAAATTCAATAGACAGGTATTACATCTAACACATTTTTTTATCAGAACAAGGAAACCTTATTTTGAAAATTGAAATTTAGTGATGGCACTAGAAGGATACAATGGTCCAAAGAGAATAAATAATAGCATTATTTTATAGTTTGGGCATATTGCACGACTAAAATAAGGATAAGAAGCAACAAGTAGCTAAATTAACAACACTATATAACAAATGATGAGGGAGTTTATTAATGTTCCTCTAACTACTAAAGTCTTTCTATTAAGCTTTCCTCATAAAATTAGACCAATTTCTAATGAACAAAAACTATTATCCATTGCATTGTGAATTGAGGTGATATGAGATTACTTTGTTATGAAATGTTTGATTTAAAACATTTACTTATAAAGATTCCAGAATCTTAATGAAGAGCATTTTCATAAATCTTTTCGAGTGAAGTGTTGTGCATTACCTTCACTTTGAACATATCTTAGTTGGAATCTCCCTAAAACATAACATATGATAAATAAATAAAACACTAATAAAGAAACAAAATCACTAATGTTTCTTATGCCATTGCCTTACGGCATTTCCTTTGCAACATGTGGTACAAATGCTAGTTTAAGTATTAAAGTTTAATAATTAATATTAATGTTAATTAATAATAATAATAAAGAAGTTTAATTTTAAGCTGGTTGTTAATATAATATAATATAAAGCTATTAAGATTAATAATAAAAACATTAAAAGTTAGAATGTTTTAACATAATTAACTAAAGACATTTATGATTGAATGTGATCAACCTTTGTCAAAATGCACAACCATACTTTATTATAGAAATGTATTGTCAACCATTACATAATATGTGAAATAATGAGCATTAGTGTTCAACCATGGGAAATGTAAGTTAACAATGATCAATTATTATCAACTATAGTCAAACAATGGTTAATCGTAAGTATACAATTATTAATCATAGTAAAAACATATTTAGCAACTTTTAAATGAAGTGAACATGGAAACCTATAGTCAACCATAGTGAAACAAGTGTAAGACATAATCATTCATAGTCATATATTAATAATTTACTTATTAAATTTATATAATAATAATGAGATTTATTAAGATTTAATATTAAATTTTAACATTGTTATTTAAATTAAAATTTAATATATAATAATAATTATTATTATATATTAATACTAATATTGAATATATTCATAGTATTAATATGTTATACTTCATATTAGGCATTTAATATTTTATATATATTTAGTATGATATTAATGATATAATATATTATTTATTAAATAGTAATTTAATATATTTGTACTAATATTAACATACTAAAACATATATTAATATTAATATTATTAATTAATAATTATTATAGTTCTTTTATAGTCATTTAATAATATTTTTATTAAAAAGTTAATATTATTATTATTATGGTTTTAAAGTTTATTATGTTTATAAATAAAATTTAACCATTAAAAATTTATTATTAAATTTATTATTTAAAATTAACATAATAATAAAGTTATTAAGGTTAATGATAATAATATTAAAGATTAGAATGAATGAACATGATCAACCAATGTATTTTATGATTGAATGTGGTAAACCATTGTTAAAATGCACAATCATAATCTATAATAGAAAAGTATATTGTGAAACAATGGGTAATCGTATATCGTGAAACAATTGTAAGACATAATTATTCATAGTCATATAATAATACCTATTAAAGTAGTAGTAGTAATAACAATAATAATAATTATAATTAATAAAGATTTATTAGAATTAATAATAAACTTTAAACATTGTTATTAAAGTTAATTATTAATAAACTAATTTATGTGACTATTCAATTATAATATTATATTAATTAAATATTATTAATATATACTAATTAATCTTTATGATTAATATCAATATTATAATAATTAATTACTATAAATTTAATAATAATACTTATTATTTTATTAAATTTTAATATTAATAATATTATATTAATATAAGAATCTCATAGTATTATACTGTTAGTATTATATATACTATTGTTATATAAATATTTCTATACTAATACTTCATATTAGATTAATATTATATATATTAAGTATGTGAATATTAATATATATTTAATATATTATTATATTTAAATAGTAATATTGTATATTGTATTAATTGTTAAACTCATTAAAAATATATAATATTTAATATTAAATATTTCATTATTATATTTTTTTATAGTCATATAATTAATTATGTCTATAGTAGTAGTAGTATTTTATTAACAATAACAATTATATTAATTATTATTAAAATTAACAATAAGTAGTAGTAGAAGAAGAAGAAGAAGTAGAGTTTAACAATAGACAATTATATTAATTATTATTAAAATTAACAATAATAACAAATTTATTAAGTTTAATGATAATAATATTGAAGATTAGAATGACCGAACATGATCAACTAATGTATTTATGATTGAATGTGGTAAACCATTGTCAAAATTCATAATCATAATTTATGTCAGAAAAGTATGGTGTGAAACAATGGGTTCATTATCCTTTCAGTTTATAGTACTAATCCCTTAGGTTTATTAATCCCTTGAATTTATAATATTATTAGTCCCTTCTGTTTACTAATATGTTAGGTTTAAGATTCTCACGTTGGAATGGTACAAAAATTTATCCAATGTCATAGTCTCACAAACATTGTCGCAATAAGTCAAGCATAGTGACATGCATCATTGCAATAAGACAAGCACTCTCACAATCATTGTCACAATTATACATTAAATTGTAATTTATTCAATGTTGTATTGCAATGTTGAATAAATTAGGGTTTAATATTCTCATTTATAATATTGCATTTAGGGTTTATAATCTTAAAGTTTATAATATTATTCTTAGGGTTTTTAATCCATTGAATTTATAATATTTATCCTAGGAATTATAATCCCTTGGGTTTATAATGCAAATCATAGGGTTTTATATTATTCTCATGGCTTCATTATCCCTTCGGTTTATAATATTAATTTCTTAGTTTTATTAATCCCTAAAGTTTAAAATATAAATAATCCATTAGGTTTAATAATCAATAATCCTTTAGGTTTAATATTGTGATGTTGGAATGGTATGGAAATCTATCCAATGCCATAGTGTGATAACCATTGTCACAATGTGGCAATCATTGTTAGCAATTTATTCAATGTCACATTGCAACAATGAATACATTACGATTTAATATTCTCATATGTTATATTGGATTAAGGGATTAGGGTTTATTATGTTTTATAATATTGGTTTTAGGGTCTATAATCTTAAGGTTTATAATGGTATGGTGTATAATATTATTTTAAGGGTTTCTAATCCCTTGGGTTTATAATATTAATCCTAGGGTTTATAATCCCTTAGGTTTATGATATAAATATTATGGTTTAATAGTATTCTCATGGTTTCATTATTCTTTGGGTTCATAATATTAATCCGTTGGGTTTAAAGTTTATAATCTTAATGTTTATTATCGTAAGGTTTATAATATTAATCCTAGGGTTTTTAATCCCTTGGGTTTATAATATAAATCCTTGGTTTAATATTATTCCCATGGTTCATTATCCTTTTGGTTTATAATATCAACACTTTGTGTTTATTAATCGCCTGAGTTTATAATATTATTAATCCCATGGGTTTATTAATCTCTTGGCTTTAAAATATCAATAATATCTTAGGTTTAAGAATTTATATTCCATTGGGTTTAATATTGTGACATAGGAATGGTACAAAAATCTATTGAACGTCACAATGTGATAAGCATCATCACAATGTGACAAACATTGTAGGAATCATTGTCACAATGACACACTACACTACAAGTTATTCAATGTCACATTCTGACGTTGTTCATAATATTATTAGTCCCTTGAGTTTATTAATCCCATTGGTTTTAAAATATCAATAATCCCTTGGGCTTAATAATCAATAATCCCTTAGGTTTAATATTGTGATGTTGGGATGGTATGAAAATCTATCCAACATTGCAGTGGGACAAGCATCATCGCAATGTGACAAACAATGTGACAATCATTGTCAACAATTTATTCATTAGGTTTATATCATTAACACTTATGAATGTTTTTCAACCATAGTTACTAATGTGGTTGGGTTTATAATATTAACAATCCCTAGGATTTATTAATCCCTTGGGGTTTATATACCTTGGGTTTATAATATTTATCCCTTGGGTTTAACGTTATTCCCTTGTGTTTATAATCTTTTTGGTTTCTAGTATTAAACCTTTTGGTTTATTATTCCCTTAGGTTTATAATATCAATTCCTTTGGTTTATTAATCTAAGGGTTCTTATTCTGAAGGTGTAATGTTATTCATATGATTTATAATATGAATCCTTGGGTCTAATGTAAATGCCCTTGGTTTATAATTATGGTCATCCATGGTCGAACATCACACTGTGACGTTTTTCTCAATATGAAAATCAAACATGGTCTAATGTTGCATTGTGGAAAAGATTGTCTCCATATGAAAATCATTCATGGCCAACCCTGGTGCAATGTCACATTGTGACAAATATTGTCTCAATATGCAAATCAACATGGTCAACCATGGTCCAATGTCGCATTCTCACAATGATTGTCTCAGTGCGAAATATTATTCATAGGGTTTATAATACTACTCCTATGGTTTAATATAAATCCCTTAGGTTTATAATCATGGTCAACCATGTTCCAATGTCACATTATGAAAGATTTTGTCTCAATATGAAAATCAAATATTGTTAACCATTGTCAACCATTGTGTCAAAGATTGTTTCAATATGAAAATCAACCATGGCGAGCCATGATAATTCTAGGGTTTGCAATATTTATCTTAGGTTTTATATACCTTGGGTTTATAATATTAATCAGTTGGGTGTAATATTATTCCCTTGGGTTTATAATCCCTTGGTTTTTTAGTATTAATCCCTTGGGTTTATTATTATCATGGATTTATAATACCAATCCCTTCGGTTTATTAATATACAGGTTCGTATTCCTAGGGTGTAATATTATTCACAAGGTTTAGTAATGCTTATCGATGCTTTTAAACCAGATTTAGTAATGTGGTTGGGTTTATAATATTAACAATCCCTAGGGTTTATTAATCCCTTGGGGTTTATATACCTTGGATTTGTAAGACTTATCCCTTGGGTTTAATATTATTCCCTTGGGTTTATATACATTGGGTTTATAATATTAGTCCCTTGGGTTTAATATTATTCCCTTGGGTTCATAATCCCTTGGTGTTTTAGTGTTAATCCCTTGGGTTTATTATTCCTCTGGGTTTATAATATCAGTCCCTTGGGTTTATTATTTCCTTATGTTTACAATATCAATCATGCTCAACCATTGTCAATCATAGCCAACCATTGTCAACCATGGTTGAATGTCACATTGTGACAAGGGATGTCTCACCATGAAAATAAACCATGTTTATTTTAGTGTTTCTAATATCTATATTAGGGTTTACCAATGTTGAGTTTATAATATTAGTCTCTTGGGTTTACTATTATTCCCTTGGGTTCATAATCCCTTGAGGTTTTAGTATTAATCCCTTGGGTTTATAATACAATCATGGTCGGCTTTATGAATCTCTTGTGTTTGTAATATTGATCCCTTATGATTCTTGATCCCTTAGGCTTTTAATATTTACCCTTGGGTTCACTAATTCGTTTGGGTTTCTATATTAAATGGTGGGTTTATTAGTTCCTTAGGTTAATAATTAATAATCCCTTTGGTTTATTAATCCCTTGATAATATTAATTCTTAGGGTTTATTAATTCAACCATATTTATTTTAGTATTTTTAATATTTATCTTAGGGTTTGTATACCTTGGGTTTATAATATTAGTCCCTTTTGTTTAATATTATTCCCTTAGGTTCATAATCGCTTGGGGTTTTAGTATTAATCCCTTGGGTTTATTGTTCCTTTTTGTTTATAATATCAAACACTTGGGTTTATTATTCTTGATTCAATCATGGTTTATTATGATCTGAACCATGGTCCAACATGGAATTGTGATAAGGATTGTCTCAATATGAAAATCAACGATGGTCAATCATGTTTATTTTAGTGTTTATAATATTTATATTGGGTTTATAATATTAGTCCCTTGGGTTTAATATTATTCCCTTGGGTTTATTATTCCCTTAGGTTTATAATATCAATCATGGTCAACCGTTGTTAAACATAACCAATCATGGTCAACCATTGTCAACCATAGCCAACCATGGTCAACCATTGTCAACCATAGCCAACGATGGTCAACCATGGTTGAATGTCACATTGTGACAAGGATTGTCTCACCATGAAAATAAACCATGTCTGTTTTAGTATTTGTAATATTTATATTTGGGTTTACTGATGTTGTGTTTGTAGTATTAGTCCCTTGGGTTTAATATTATTCCCTTGGGTTCATAATTCCTTGAGGTTTTACTATTAATCCCTTGGGTTTATTATTCCTTTGGGTTTATAATATCAATCCCTTGAGTTTATTATTCCCTTAGGTTTATAATATCAATCATGGTCAACCATTGTCAATCATAGCTAACAATGGTCAACCATGGTTGAATGTTGCATTGTGACAAGTATTGTCTCACCATGAAAATGAACCATATTTATTTTAGTGTTTGTAGAATTTATATTTGAGTTTACCAATGTTGGGTTTAAAATATTAGGCCCTTAGGTTTAATATTATTCCCTTGGGTTCATAATCCCTTGGGGTTTTAGTATTAATCCCTTGGGTTTATTATTCCTTTGGGTTTATAATATCAATCCCTTGGGTTTATTATTCCATTAGGTTTATAATATCAATGATGTTCAACCATTGTCAATCATAGCCAACCATCATCAACCATGGTTGAATGTCGCACTGTGACAAGGATTGTCTCACCATGATAATAAACCATGTTTATTTTAGTGTTTGTAATATTTATATTTTGGTTTAACAATGTTGGGTTTTTAATATTAGTCCCTTGGGTTTTAGTATTAATCCCTTGGGTTTATGTTTCCCTTGGGTTCATAATATCAATCCCTTGGGTTTATTATTAACACGGGTTTATAATATCAATCATGATCAACCATAACCAACCATGTTCAATTATGGTCAATCGTGGCCTGATCTCACATTATGGAAAAAATTGTCTCCACTTAGGGTTAATATACCTTGGGTTTATAATATTAGGCCCTTGGGTTTAATATTATTCCCTTAGGTTCAGAATCCCTTATGGTTTTAGTATTAATCCCCTGGGTTTATTACTCCTTGGGTTTATCATATTAATAATCCCTTTCGTTTATTAATCCCTTGGGGTTATAATATTAGTCCCTTGGGTTTAATATTATTCCCTTGGGGTTTTAGTATTAATCCATTGCGTTTATTATTCCTCTAGGTTTTTGATATCGATCCATTGGTTTTATTATTCCGTTAGGTTTATAATATCAATCATGGTCAACCATGGTTGAATGTCGCATTGTGACAAGGATTGTCTCATAATGAAAATAAACCATGTTTATTTTAGTGTTTTTAATATTTATATTTGGGTTTACTAATGTTGGCTTTATAATATTAGTCCCTTGGGTTTAATATTATCCCTTGGATTCATAATCCCTTGGGGATTTTGTATTAATCCACTGGGTTTATTATTCCTTTGGTCTTATAATATCAATCCCTTAAATTTATTATTCCCTTAGGTTTATAATATCAATCATGGTCAACCATTGTCAATCATAGCCAACCATGGTCAACCATGTTTGAATGTCGCATTGTGACAAGGATTGTCTCACCATGAAAATAAATCATGTTTTTTTTAGTGTTTGAATATTTATATTTGGGTTTACCAATGTTGTGTTTATAATATTAGTCCCTTGGGTTTATTATTATTCCCTTGGGTTCATAATCCCTTGCGGTTTTAGTATTAATGCCTTGGTTTTATTATTCCTTTGGGTTTATCATATCAATCCCTTTGGTTTATTATTCCCTTAGATTTATGATATCAATGATGGTCAACCATTGTCATCATAGCTAACCATGGTCGACCATGGTTCAATGTCGCATTGTGACAAAGATTGTCTCACCATTTTTAAGTGTTTGTAATATTTATATTTGGGTTTACCAATGTTGTGTTTTTGATATTAGTCCCTTGGGTTTAATATTATTCCCCTGGGTTCATAATCTCTTGGGTTTATAATATCAACCATGGTTAACAATAACCATCCATGGTTAATTGTGTTCAATCATGGTATGATCTCACATTATGAAACAAATTGTCTCCACTTAGGGTTTATATACCTTGGGCTTATAATATTAGCCCCTTGGGTTTGATATTATTCCCTTAGGTTCATAACCCCTTCATTCCCTTAGGTTTATAATATCAATCATGGTCATCCATTGTCAATCATAGCCAACCATTGTCAATCATAGCCAACCATGGTCAACCATTGTCAATCATAACCAACCATGGTCAACCATGGTTCAATGTCGTATTGTGACAAAGATTGTCTCACCATGAAAATAAACCATGTTTATTTTAGTATTTGTAGTATTTATATTTGGGTTTACCAATGATGGGTTTTATTAGTCCCTTCGGTTTAATATTATTCCCTTGGGTTCATAATCTCTTGGGTTTATTATTAACTTGGGTTTATAATATCAATCATGGTCAACCATAACCAACCATGGTCAAGTGTGGTCAATCATGGTCCGATCTCACATTATGAAACAAATTGTCTCTACTTAGGGTTTATATACCTTAGGTTTATAATATTAGCCCCTTTGGTTTAATATTATTCCCTTAGGTTCATAACCCCTTGGGGTTTTAGTATTAATCCCTTGGGTTTATTGTTCCTTTGGGTTTATAATATCAATTGTTTGGGTTTGTTATTCCGTGGTAAACCATGGTTTATTATTAAGTCAACCATGGTCAACCTTGGTCCAACATGGAATTGTGATAAGGATTGTCTCAATATGAAAATCAACGATGGTCAATCATGTTTGTTTTAATGTTTATAATATTTATCTTAGGGTTTATATATGTTGGGATTATAATATTAGTCCCTTGTGTTCAATATTATTCCCTTGGGTTTAATATTATTCCCTTGGGTTCATAATCCCCTCGGGTTTTAATATTAATCCATTGGGTTTATTATTCCTTTGGGTTTATAATATCAATCCTTGAGGTTTATTATTCCCTTAGGTTTATAATATGAATCATGGTCAACCATTGCCAATCATAGCCAACCATGGTCAGCCATAGTTGAATGTCGCATTATGACAAGGATTGTCTCACCGTGAAAATAAACCATGTTTATTTTAATGTTTCGAACATTTATATTAGGGTTTACCAATGTTGGGTTATAATATTAGTCTCTTGGGTTTAATATTATTGCCTTGGGTTCATAATGCCTTAGGGATTTAGTATTAATCCTTGGGGTTTATTATTAACTTGAGTTTATAATATCCATCAGGGTCAGCTTTATTAATCCCTTGTGTTTGTAATATTGATCCCTTGCACTTCTTGATCCCTTGTGTTTTTAATATTTATCCCTTTGCTTCACTAATTCATTGGATTTATAACCAGAAGAGATGAAGGAGATGCAAGATAAAGGAAGTTGGAAGATTGTAGAGAAAAAAAAGAAAGCTACAGCACCGATCTCGCCAAGAAAGATGAGGAGCCAGACAATTAAAAACTAAATTATAGGTCCAATAAACCAATTTGGTCTCAGTGGGCATTTCCACCATCATCATCATCAATATTAAATAATTGGGTTTATTAGTTCCTTGGCTTTATAATATCAATAATTCCTTTGGTTGATTATTCCCTTGATTTTAAAATATTAATTCTTAAGCTTTATTAATTCAACCATGTTTATTTTAGTATTTTTAATATTTATCTTAGTGTTTGTATACCTTGGGTTTATAATATTAGTCCCTTTTGTTTAATATTATTCCCTGAGGTTCATAATCCTTTGGGGTTTTAGTATTAATCCCTTGCGTAATAATAATATAATAATATTATCATTAATAATTCAATACAATATATTGTTTTATTACACAAGGAATTATCGTTGTTGTTGTTATATTTTATTATATTAATTGAATTGAGGCTTCTATTATCCATATCCAAATTTGGAGACACGTAATCACATCAAAATTATTTGTTGACGCGTTTCAAACTAGCAAGTGGGTTCTCTTCACGATAAGATAATATATTTTAATTATTATTAATAATATAAATATATTATTGTTTTATTATTAATATATACTAATATATTATTAATATTAATATAAAATCATAAATAGTATAAGAATTACCATGTTATTATTTTATATAGTTATTAATAATCATAAAATAGTTGGTCTTAAAAAATTACATTATATTCCCTATTCACAATTTAAATATTTTTTAGGACAAGTTTTCCGCTATATCACATCAAAAATTCATTTCTTGATGCCGTTTCGAACCACGAGTGTGGTTTCATTGTCACGATAAGATAATATATATTATTATAATAATATTATTATATGTTATTATTATTATCATTAATATTACTAAATTAATATATAATATTTATAATAATAAAAATATATAAATATATAATAATATTGTTGTTATTATTAGGCCGATAGGCCTTCCTTTTGAATCAGTTCATGTTCAATTTTCGTCTACCCATCGCACTGTAATTTGACACATGTTTCTCTTGTGGATTGCCCTGTAATTTGGCACCTGCCTCTCTTGGTGGTGGTGGTCCCATCGATGGTGGTGGTGACAGTGGTCTCATCGACGGCGGGGAGCTAGCCATGAAGGTAAACTCTTTCACTGTGTTGTGAATGCATCCTCTTAGCTCCCGCACTTGCCTCTCCTTATTCCTTCAAAAGTGGGTTGTTCGTACTTGCCTCCCCGTTTTCCGCAACCGCTAATACACCTGTTGTTTCACTCGTTGCACTTCCAGAGGGTCTTCATAATGTCGAATTTTGTGGTGCACAACCAACAATTTTTCCTGCACGCACAATGCAAATGTAATCCCCACGCGATGACTATTATCCCTCACACACTATGCGAATGGAATCGCCGCACGATGACTATTATCCCTTGTTCAGTTAAGGTAAGCGAATGTAATCCCCATGATATTTATGTGCGAGGAGATGGAAAACATTGGGGAAGAATGCAGTGGGACTGTAAGAACTATGTATTGCCTCAAGGAAAGTAGTGATAATGGGCACGAGACATAGATTAGGGTAGAAAGGCTTGAGAAACCGCTCAGTGGAGTGTTCGGGCCTATATTCTTCAGAGGAGTTGTGACAGTTGTTGCAAAGCTATTCAATATAGTGGAGCCTAATGTTGCTATTTTCAAACAGAAATTTTTATCAACAATGGAATCCCATCTATTGCATGGTAAGTAACAGAAATTTTTATCAACAATGGAATCTCATCTATTGCGTGGCAAGTAAGATATGGTAGTATCATTTTCATTTTTCATTTTTTAATTTAAGTTGTTATTTTATTTTTCTAATATGCCTTTATAAACACGCTCTCATCAAAAAGAATAACAAACTAGCAAAACTACCCCACCAGTACTACAAATCCAATCAACCCAATTAGTATTAGTTACCACTTTTCAAAACCAGAGCATGTCCAAAAATCAAACAACCATGTATTGTAGCAGCAAGCATTTACTATCAACAATTACAAATTAATCAATACTCTTGGCCCAGACTGGATCTAAATTTGATAGGATCTGCGCTTAGCCCATGGCCGCAAGCCTATGGCTCCTATACACTATTGTACTGACAGCGAGAGTGAAAGATCAGACTACATCTATTAACTGTAACATTGCCGAATTATGCTTTCCTGTAAGTGTTAGCGAAGATTTTAAATTGTTCCTTGATTGTTCATAAGCAAGATTGTTGTAATCATATTATTCTTACATTCATTTCTTGTCGTTAGCCTTACATTCATTTTTTGTTATTTTGATGGGAATGAGGATCGACCATTATATAGATTGGATTGGATTAACAAATTGAAGTGAATTGTGGAAGCGTTTTATCTGCAAGTGTTTATATTAAATAATTGAAATAGATTAATTTTCCAAATTTTACCCAGGATTCGCACTATCCTGTGTAAATAGAGTTGTGAATATTCAAAATTCATAGAATTATTCCATTCTTATCTCGGCCAGCTCAAGAGACCTTGACAACCGAGTCTTAAGTTTGGGTATTAGTGCATCCTCCTCTATCAACACATATTTCTCATGAACAATTATTGGTATATATTCCAGAGAGGCAGAGACAACAAGTTATAGATTCTGTTGGGTTATGATTATTATGTGAGGGTTGCTCTGGCGAAGCATTTGAACAAAGATGAGCTGGTTGTGTTAATCTGTTGAAAATGAGAACTGAAGGATTTATGGATAAATTTATTCTTTTATCAGTCAAAGATTTGTCTTTGATTCTGTGAAAAAATTATTAGAGAAAGAATCTTGATTAGAGATTTTCCATAAAAATATAATTTATATCTTTAGACATTTTAAATTTTAAATTTGAAACAACTTTGCCTCTTTTTCGAAGTCATAAAATTTGCATAAACAATTTTCGAAGTCTTAAAATTTCAAGAAACAAACAGAATAATACATCTAAGAAAAAGATCATTTCAAAGAAAATCAATTTATCTTATAAAACAAATTTTTTCATATAAATTTAATACATCCAGGAAAAAGATCATTTTACATAAAATCAATTTATCCCATAATTTAATATTTTAGATGTAAGTTCTTTTATTTCAGTTAAATTTGAATTTGTGTTGATTATAATTTAAAGATTTAGTTGAATCCAATGAAACTTTGTTCACATAATTGAATTTTACTTAAATCATGAGATTATCTTAGTTTCAATCTCTTATTTCAATGTCAATTCAATTTTAATTTTAATTTTTCCCACTTAACCTAATTTGGGATGGATCATAGCCCTCTAAACCCAATAGTGATAAGTAATCAACTTCATCCAGGGGATTTAGGATAGTGAGAAAGCATAATAAGCAACTACCATAAAACTAAAGCAGCTAAATAATTTTACATTACTTGCTTTTTAACATTAGCTAGCTTTTCACGGAGCCATGCCTTACATACAAACTATTCCACACAGCTCCCTCTTGGATTTTAGTGAAAACATTACTCCACTGTGAATTTTCAAATCAAAAGATTTAACTTATATATTTTCAATAATTCTTTTCATTAAAATAAATATTATTTATTTAATATAACACTCATGTGGAGCTTGATGACTTTAATTTATTATATTTTTAATTAAAAAATAAATTAAAAATATTATTAAATTATTATTTTTTAATAAAAAAATAAAAATGTTAATAACATATGTATTTCTCAAGTAAATATTTTTCACAAAAAACTATTAATAATCTCCACTTGCTCAGATTGTTGAGTGACGAAGCTGAACAACGTTTTGGGGGCAAAGGACAGTCTTGAAAGCCACTCAAATTAGTTTTTTTTTTTTTTTTTTTTTTTTCTCCAATAATTAATCTTTAAAAGGAAATATTATAAATAAACAATTTCTTTAATACATAATACAAATATTGAATTTAGTTTTACATCTTATGTAAAATAATGTAAAACAATAACTAGTGGACAAGTGAAAATATTTTTTAGACTTAAATTACAGTGCATATGAGATTGCATGTATGATGTGTAGACGGTTCCTCAAGAAGCCTAGTGATAGACTTAACTTCCACTGCACATGCGATGGCATGTATGATGTGTACACAATGCCCCAAGAAATCTCGGGATAGACTTAACTTACAATGCCTATGAGATCACGAAGCCATCAGTGATTAAGAACATTGTGGAGAATGCAAAGGAAGCAATTCGTCTTGGATGGAGCTTTTTTTAGATCACAAACTTCAACATAGAAATAGTAACATTTCCTTCTGCACTATTTTTATTTCCTCTTAAATAAAAATGGTTTACAAGGCAATAGAATAGATAATGTGCCATTATGACCTACTTTGTTATGTTATATGAATTATGGAATCAATGACATTATCTATACCTTAATAGTATACTTTTGAGTTGTATATTTGTTTCACAAATATGAAGGCAATCTAAATTGCATGTATTATTGAGGTACCCAAAGTATTTTGGAAGTTGTATAATGTCTTTGTTTTGGTCTATGAGTTATTGAACTAGTAACAATAGCCTTACCTTAATAGTATACTTTGAGTTACTATATTTGTTGCATGAAAAAAAAAAAGCTAGGTGCCCTTTACTAATTGAAATAGTACAAGTATTTTGGAAGCTATATAAATTGGATTTGTTTTCAAATATGTTTTTCTCACTACGATGCTTATCCAAAAGTTTGGTTCAGTAAAATAATATTTTCCATGACAATCAATATTGAATTCAATGCTTAGGGTAATAATTTCCAAATACTTATTTCTATGTATGGAAAATCTACAATTACAAAGCTCAACGCTTACATGAATAATGTCCAAAGATTTGTTTCTATGTGTAGCAATATATGGAACTACAATTCATTCTACTCTTGAAATATAAAATAAAAAAAAAATAAATAAAAAATAAACATTATATATATTATAATTTTTTTATTAAAATAAAAAATTGTAATCCAATGTGGAGACAATTATCGCTTTACATAAAAAGTTGTGGAGACAATCACTGCTTTACATTGAGAATAAGAATTTAGATGAATATGCAAAGATGTCAAATTTTCCCATTACATGAATGAACTCTCAATTATTTACAATTGAATGGAAAAACACTATTTACAATTCAATATAGAAAAAGTACATGTGGTTAATTGAATTTTACTTGACTATCTCGATTCTTAGGAACCTATAATTAAATATGAATGCAATGTCTTTGCATAGTGATTTGATTCCTAGATGCATATTTTCTAACATTTGAATTTGAACTTTTAACGTTTTACAAGAAGCCATGTATTAGCAATACAATTTTTAACCACATTACGATTTCTTGCTTTGTATAAATGTTTTTGCATAAATAAATGGATCTGTGACACACTCAATTTAATTTAATTTGGTTGATTTTTAGAATACATTAGCATTTTGAGTGTCTAGTATTTAATGTTTCAGCTTGCAATTGTAATGACATTCTAGAATGCATGCTTTTGTTAACAAACTCTTATATACTTACAAATTATAAGGTTACTAAAAAAGTACACAAAAAAAACTTAAATTTATCTTTCAATTGTTATTGTTTAATTATGAAAATTAAAATACATGTTTTTCAATTTAAAAATTCTATCGGCCTCTCTTTGCACCTTTTGGGACAATTCCCAGTTTATATAGTTATTAATAATCATAAATAGTTGGTCTTTAAAAAAATACACATAATAATTCCCTTATCATAATTCTAATTATCATTGGATCATGGTTGTTATTATGAGTTAATATTATTATTATAATAATAATATAATATATTATTATAATAATATATAATTAATATTATTATAATAAATTAAATATAAATATATTATATTATTATTAATAATATACAAAAAAATTATAATGTTAATTGATGACTGATGAAAGTTGGTGGTGGTTAACCGTCCACTTGAGACCAAAACTGTGGTCTATTAGACCTTAAAGGAACGACATTATTTAGTTTGATTTAAGATTTTATTCCTATGCTCAAAAATCTTGATTAGAAGCCTCTCGAGCTCACTGTAATTTTGACAATGTAAAAGGCTAGGAAGGTTAGTATTGCAACAAATATTCTAAAACTAAGATCTAATGTGCTTGTACACAGGGCACTCTAAGAGGATGTGATTTTCATCCTCGATGTTTGTATTCTCATAGAGATGGCAGAACCTTTCCATCCATGGTGTTTTAGGAACTACCCAACGACCCATTTCACTATGGAGCTCATGAGAGTTTGTTCTAATCTTGGCTATGTTAATTTTCTTCTGTGAGCTAGTTAAAACAAAGAGATACTTTTGATCTTCTAGGGTGGGATTGATGACCTCCTTATAATATCTTAATTTTCTTTTAGCTGCTAAATCTTTCTCACACCACATTTTTTCTTTGAACTTAAAAATAACAATATTTTTAATGTTATTAATGTTTTGCAATGAAACATTCTTGTCAATCTCCCAATGGTTTAACCAGGCCCTAGTGTCTTTATATGAACCTCGTTTGAGCCTTAGGTGGTTTTGGTTGGAATTTAAAGCTAGCTTAGGAAGTCTATGGTATCCTACGTTATTGAGTTTGTGCTTGTACAACAGAATTCTAGCCATAGCTAGGCTCTCGATAGGGGAAAGACCCACTTCTATAAGGAGAATAGGATAGGGTGTGTTACTTTTAATTTTGAGGTTATACGTTATAAAACGCTTCTCGATTTGATCAATATTTTTCCACGATTCTCTAGAGATGCTACAACCCCAAATCTCACATCCATATAAGACAACCAGAGTGACTAAATTTTCAAAGAGGACTTCTTGCTATCCCACATTACAAGGTTTTCCGTTTTACAATTATTTTCAAGACCAAAATAAGCTTTCCATCCCACATTAATCATTTTCTCAATGCTATAGTTCCAGTAGAGCTTGTGATGAATATCAATTCCTAGGTACTTGTAGGAAGACACTTCCTCCAAGTTACTATTATCATACATAAAATTAGCGTAAGTGTCCTTCTTGGATTTGATAATCATAACTTTTGTTTTGTCAATGTTAACAATCATACCCATGGTAGAGCAGAAATCCTTAAGAAGTATAAGTTGCTTATCAAGATCAGATGGGCACCTTGCGAGAAGACCAATATCGTCAGCGTAGAGAAGAAGGATGATGACTATCCTAGCTAAGATTGTGCCAACACATACTGCTTCCTCTAAACAACCTTCTAGATTGTCGATGTAAATGCCAAATAGGGTAGGGGAGAGGGGGCAACCTTGTTTAACTCCGATATTACACTTAATATCTTTCGACCACCCCTTATTGCTCTTTAACTTGGAAATTACATTCTCGTATAACCTTATAGCAATAGCTCTCAACTCAAAAGGAACCTTTAGCTCTTCTAATTTGTTCCAAAGGTTGTTTCTAGGAATTGTATCGAAAGTCTTTCTAAAGTCCACAAAGCAACAAAAGAGATTGGATTTATCATTGTGGCATTCCTCCATAATGATCCTAAGCGTAACGAGGTGGTCTGTTGTTGAGTGCTACTTTCGAAAACCTGCTTGGCCTTTAGCCCGCTTACCTTCACTTTCAAGCCATATGCTCAACTTCCTTTCCAAAATAATACCATATAACTTGGCTAGGAGAGGGTTGATTATAATTGTCCGATAATTAGAGGGGTTATTTGTATCCCCACTTTTAAAAATAAGGATAATGAAGATTTGAGTCCATGGTTTAGGGAACCCTTGCTTCACCACTTGATTGAAAAGTTTTTGAATGTGGGGGAGGAGGACACGACCACCAATTTTTAAGATTTCCGCCTGGTAACCTTTAATGTCCTTAGCTTTCCTATTAACTACAATCTATTATTATAATATAATATAATATATAATAATATATTATAATAATAATAATAATAATAATATTATTATAATTAGATTATTATATTATTATAATAATATATAATGTAATCTAATATTATTATGATTTATTTATTATTTTATTTATTATATCACATTATATATAAAAATATATAAGATATGGTTGTTATTATTTATAGTTATAATAATCATAAATAGACTTGTTTAAATAATAATATATATTATATATATATATATATATATATATATAATATAATAATTATTAATATGGTTGATATAAGTTTATCTATTTATATTAATCATGTTGGGAAATGTGATTGTATATATACTTCATATATGCTTATCAGGTTATATCAACCACATTGGTAAATATAGTTGTGCTAATTATGAAATAGTGATGATAACACTTCTAGTACTATGTTTTACTCTAAAAGCATGAAACTAACTGCCCCTTAAAATTAAAATAAGAATAAAGGCTTGAAAATTTACTCTTACCCATCCATTTTGGTGTAATGGTAAATCCACCCATATATATGGTACTTCGATATCAGGAACTAAACCATTTGAAAATGCAAATTAAAATGTGAAAAAAGGATAACAGATTGGGAAGGAAAGCTCCATTTGTGACAGCGTATATGGTGAGTCCTGTGCCACAATGATACGCTAGTGACAATTCTGAAAGCCATTCTAGAAGCTTTCCGAGAAATTCCCACTCAATCTCTCATCACAACAGTTTGGATCAACACAAGTTAACATGTGAAGGATGACAGGGTACGAAGGAAAACTCAGTGGAATCGCCGTCCGTAGAGTGAGAGACTACTTGAGGCATCGATGGAATGGCCTGACCCTGCTTGGCCTTCGCTTTTTAATTATGTCCATAAGCTTTTTTATTATATCCATAATGAAATATCGATGAGCAGCATGGTATTTATGGTTATAACACTTCGCCCTAGAGAACATCATTTGGAGAGAAGAATGGTATTTATGGTATCACCACCTCTCCTATGTATGGCAGCATCGGGAGCTTTCACAGTGCCATGTTCGGACATCAGCACTATTGTTTCCTTATGTAAGAGTATTCAGTCATGCTAGGGTTTATACAAACTCAATTATTATCAGGTAATCGAAGTAAAGGGTTGTGATGAATCTTATGCAAAGATCTTTCGAGTTTCTACAATCTTTAGCCCTTGACAGTCAATCTTGGGAAAACTAAGGTCATGATATTCAACTGCTCGATGAAGACTCTATCAGATTTTCATTTCTACTTTAGGGCAATGGATCTGACCATTATATAAATATCTTCGGGGGCTCAGTCTTCAGGTCTCAGAGCACATTGTCTGTAAGGAACAGCGGCACCATCAACATCATCCTGCTTATCACCCACACGGCCACACCAGCCCCACCACCTCCTCTTGTGTCCATTTTCGCTTTCTCGTACTCGCCTGGCGCATCATTTTCTGCGTCGTGATCTCATATTTTCAGGCTTGAATATACCAGGAATCAAGTACAAGTCTGCAATGTTCGGGGAACAACGTAAAAGCTCAATGAGATCGAGAAATCAATGACAATAGGAGCTCAATGTAACAGGTGTGTCAAAAGGGTAAAAAGTGTGATGAAAAAGATTACATGTTTTATATTTGCAAGGAATTAAGTTGGAAAAATCATAAGAAAAAACTCAAACGGGTATGGCCTAGTCGAGACGAATATGAAATATTTTTCAGGTGCATTAATGAGAAGCGGGGTTTTACAATAGATTCTAGGCCTGCATGTCCGTAGATTTAAAGACAGCACCACAAGTTTGCATATGATTTTTAGTCAAACTCACTTAAACTTTGGCAAAACATTCTACACTGAGCTTCAGCTTATTATGTACTGTGGCTCAAGGCAATACCTTTAGACCTCTGCTCATCGAGATTTCACAATGTATATACCCAGCCATTAATTTTTGTGCTTTTTGATAGTCTGTATTTTCTTATGCTCGCTTGATTAAATATAGCGATATCGTATGGGTATATATATATATATATGACCTCAACCTTTATCCCGGGCAACTGTGTTTAGAGGTAAGGTTTTTGGGGGTGGAGGAGGAGGAGAGTGCCCGGCGGCTGGAACCCTAGCTGTCGTTGCCCTCTTTTGCTACCGCTCCCCTGCGGCCTTGTCCATACCTCCGCTTCCCTGTCTTCGGGGGGGTTTGTTGCCGTCGTTTCGCTGCTGCCGTCGCCTCTGGCTGTGCCATTCCTTTGCCTTGGTGCACTTTCTTTCTGGCTTCGCTCTCCTTTTCTGCTACAGCTCTTGGTCTTTGTAGTTTCCGCGGGCTTGCTGCTTTGGAGCTACTTACTTGGCTTTCCTCGGATGTTGCGGGTTTGTTTCCGCTGACTCGATGCATTGGGAGTCGGTCCTTTTTGATGGACTTTAACAAAATGGCGCGCGGGTGGGGGCGGTTAGAACACTAGCCGCCCTTGTCCCTGGTTTGTGAATACTCTCGCGTGGTTTCTGTGGCTCTTCACTCCCACAGTTGGTGCAGTTAGAGGGTTACATTCAGCGGTGCATGGTTTGGGGTGGGTATTTTCCGGGGTCTGTTAAGGACATGCTGACGTCGTTTAATGGCCCATCTGGCTGGTGTGTTTGGTATCCATTGGCGTGTTATGAGCCCTGTCAGAGGTTTTTTTCGCGGGTCAGATCAGAGTTTCTTCCAGAGTTGTGTGCGGCCCTTGCACCTTGTTTTTATTTTAGATTTTTGCTAGGGTTTACTGGCCCACATTTTAATGATTGGCTGCCCATCGAGTGCTCCCTGCCTAAGGAGTTATTTGGCTTATTTGTATGTCTTGATATCTGATTTTTTTCACCTTTTTTCATTTTAATGAAAAATATTTCTTTCTAGGACCAAATAAACTACGAATAAAATCTTATGCCAAACAAAAATAAGATCTTATGGCTTTTATGGATGAGGGGCAACCGGCCACAGAGTTTAGTTGGTCTCACGAGGGTCTTCAGAGTAATGTCCTTTATTGTTTGGTATGGGTGAATATTTCTCGATTTAATGGATATCATTTTGGCGACAGAGTTTGATTGGTCTCACGAGGGTCTTCAGAGTAATGTCCTTTAGTGTTTGGTATGGTTGAATATTTCTCGATTTAATGGATATCATTTTGGGACATGTAAAGGACGTCGTGGACACTAACAGGAAGGAAAATTCCCACTTATTAACTGGATCGCGACACAGCCTACTTTTATAAGCAGAGCATTCAAAAATGCAATTGAGATTGCAGAAAAGGAAAAGAACCAGCTAGCTAGATTCCAATCGTTCTGGCTATATCAGTGCTATTTTTGCTGCACTAGAGATCTTCAGAATGAGTTCCAGCTTTATTGCTAGTGGCAGAATGGAAAATAAGCGAACAGCGTAAACCAACCACTAATCATCCTTTCTTTCGATATAATTTTATAAGTTACCAGCTGAATTGTATTATGCTTTACCACGTATATGACAAGTTGTACGGTTAGCTAGTGAAGAGGTGATAAGTACTCGTGTTTGTAGGTAAAGCTTATCTTCCAAACATACTTCGCATCATTTCTCAAATATCTTAAGTTGCGTCGTCTGACATAATTATTGATCACTGTAAACGTTTGAAATTATGGTGAGCTCGAGGAATGCAGCACTGTAATGAAAATATTAGAAGAATTGCTTAATGTCTTTTTACATCCAACTGCCCTTATACAATCTGCGGGACATTTATAACTCAAGAAAATGTTCAAAGCTCACCAAAAATTTCGAGATGAAGGAACCTAAGATGGTTAGGTCAGGAGACTCGTGAGAATGAGGAGTTGTCTATAATGCCACTTTTTGGAGATTCCGGTGACGGAATCCGGCGGAAGAAATGAGGTTAAATCTTGATTTTTAGCAGTTAAAATGGTTTTTTAACTGCATATTTGGATTCAGCGCCCTGAAGAACACCTGGGAGCCATTGATTGTGCAGAAACTAGCTATCAAACTTGGGATTCCAATGAATTGCTGCCGGATTTTGACCAGAAAAATCTGGCGGAAAGGCTTTCAAAAAGTCGCGTTATAAACTACTGCCATGAGAATTCAGGGACTGGCGGAGCATAAGTGTCTGGTTCACATCTTAACTACATCTATACACTCTGCCGGACATTTATGACTTGTAATAAAATGTTCAAAGCTCACCTAAATTTTTTGGGATGAAGGAAAGTAAGATGGTTAGGTTAGGAAACGCGTCAGAATTTAGGGACTGGCGGATCATGGGTTGACTGGATTTTTTAAGAAGAAAAAAAATGAAACTTTCATTTATTAAAGCGTGAAAGTTTTACAATGGCAAGGTGCTTTATCCCGTGTAGCAGTTCAGAAAATAGATATCAGGCCTATACCAAAATCTGGGTGTGGCTAGTGAGGTGCAGAGTACAAACTCTGCTCACATAAAAAAAACTCAAAGCAAGACCAGTGAACGATACACTTCAACATAAAATGTAATATGGTCTAGAAACCAGACATTTTTAAAAGCTGATCCCATCAAGGGGAACAATCCACAGAAATAAGACTTTCGTGTGACAAGAAATAAACTAGAAAATATTCATAAGATACCCCAAAATTAGATCACAAAGTAGTCCAATGATCACTCCTAGCCATCAACCTCCAACTCATAGACCATGAAGTGAGGGGGAAGAGGAAGATCTCGTTTGGAAAGTGCATCGTCTAAAGTGTTTTGTTCTCAGTATACGTGCTGAAAGGAGACAACGGAGAAGGTTGCAAGGAGATCACGGGCTTGTTGCATGCAGCTGCATAGCGAGGGAACCTCCAACGAGTGTTTTCCCGAATCCAATTGATCACTGTGAGTGAGTCACCCACGATCAGAGGGTTGTCCATTTCTAGCCATGAGGAAACTTGCAGTGCACCCCATAGAGCAATCAATTCCGCTTTGCAGTTGTCGCCATCACCACCATGCCAATGAAAATGGTAATGAGTTGTGGGATCAAGAGAAAGGTAAGCCGCATAGCCGCAAAAGCCCCGCGAGGTGGCACCATCAAAATGGCAGATGGGGAAGATGTTGTCTAGATCAACTAGTGTGGGGAAGATGTTGTCTAGATCAACTAGTGTGATAGTCCTTCCAAGATCCAAGTGGAAACATGGGCCAACTTATTCGAAGTATTCAACAATGTTCAAAGCCACCTGTTGGATGTGAAGTTGTTTGTCTTAAAAAATAAGCATGTTCCGTGCCCGCCATATGCCCTATAACACATATAATGGGACAATCTGGTGTGCCTTAGCATGAAGAAACCAAGTGGTGAAGCAGTCTATAATTGAGACAGAGTCACGGGGCAAAGGGACACTAAGAAGTATGGAGACCTCCGTCCAAACAACCGCAACAAAAGAACATTTTATAAATAGATGTGTGCAGTGCTCTGAATCCAACCCACACATGGGGCATGTGTCAGGGACCATGAAACCCTTCTCAATCAACTAGTCCCAAGTAAGAATACCATTATGTAGAGCCAACCATGAGAAGCACTTGATCTTAAGTGGGGCATTCCACTTCCACCATGTAGCAGTGGTAGCAACAAATGGCAATGATTGAGAACAAGAAGTGATGTGGGTATATACTTCATTGACCACAATGCATCCATTCGCAACATGTGCCCCCCACCCCAATCGGTTAGAGCGTAGAGTGGGACGGATTCCAGCGATGTGGAGAGAGCAACAATATTCATCCCATTCCCCGACTAGGTGGTTTGGTAGGCCAATATGCCCAACATGTGGCCAATTAGGAGTAGCGTTTGGGAGACAGGCCCTGTCCCAAAGATTGGCTAGCGAAGTGATCCCCTTTGCGTGCAGGAAATGTATCAAGGGGGTTGTAAGTATATGGCAGCCATTGATACGTTTGATGACATCTAGGTTGACAAGAATTTTGCTACCATCCCTTACCATCCACTGCAAGTTGTTGCATAGCCATGGAATTGCACGACGAAGACTATGCCAAACAATAGATGCACCACGTGTAGGGGGTGCCCCAATAGCCACCCTATCCTCCATATTTTCCTGTGCAATGTATTTACTGAACATGATTTTCTGCCATAAGCCCCTAGCATAAAATATCCTCCAGAGGGATGAGGCAAGTAGAGCAATATTGAAGCCTCGAGAGTTAAGGAGTCCCCAGTCACCAAAGTTTATAGGTTTCGATAAAGTACTTACACTGACAAGGTGTATATTTTTTCTTTTCTCTGTGCCAAACCATAAGAAGTTGGCAATGATATTGTCAATGTAGCGGATGATGGATTGTGGGATATGAAAGAGATGCATCCAAAAAACTGGGATTCTCTGTAGAATAACTTTGCTCAGGGTAACACAACCTCCCAAGGTGATCCAATGATGGTCCCAGCAAGTCAGCTTCTTTTTGAACTTTGTAATAAGCCACTCCCATTCATGGGAAAGGTATTTTTTTGATTTCAAAAAGCATCACAGGTATTTGAATCCATAGTCATGGGGCAAATATTTATCCCAAATAATGTAGCAATAGCCATAATTATACACGAGGCTTGGTCATTAGTGATTAATTTCTTTTTGGAGGAGTTGATGACTAATCCAGATTCCTTCCCAAATTTGTCAAATATCTTGTGAAATGTTTCCCATTCAATGATCTTAATGGCCCCAGCACAAAACACATCATCAACAAACCTGAGGTGGGTCAGCTCGCAGTTTCTAAAGATTTTACAACCAGTAATTTGACCAGATTCCTTCATGGTGATGATACCTCTACTGAGGGCTTCCATGACCAGTATGAAAAGTAGTGGGGACAAAGCACATCCCTGCCTGAGTCCCCTGAAAACTCTAAATAAATCTGTAGGTTCATCGTTGATGAGGACCACCATGTAAGTGGATTTGATGCAAGCCATGATCCACCATACATGACAGTGTAGGAATCCAATCTTGTATAAAATCATTGTTAGAAGTTCCCAATCAAAACAGTCGAATGCATGCTTGAGATCAATCTTTATGAGACTAGATTTTAGCTTCTTGGATTTCACAGAATGAATACACTCTTGAGTAATGGCAACGACATCCTGTATTCCCCTGTTAGACATGAAACCAAATTATTCCGATGAAATAAATGGTGAAATAATATTCTTTATCCTATTGGAATGAGTTTTGACATTATTTTTTATGTAGAATTGCAAAGAGAAATAGGTCGAAATTTAGAGAAAAGTAAATTTTTTTATTTCTTGGGAATTAAGGTAAGAAAAGTAGAGTTGATGGCACCTGGAATATGTCCATTAGTTCTAACAATCTCTGCCATTTTGACCAACTCAGAGGCCATCAAATAAAAAAAAATGTTGAAAACGTTCTATAGGTTAGCCATAAGAGCTAGGGCTCTTGTCCTTGGCCATCTCCTTGATGGAATGTAGCAGTTTGTCTTCATTAATAGGAGTGTCCATGCTTGCTATGTCCTCCTCGTTGAGCATTACCGCAAACAAGTCAACAAGATCCATTTTTTTAATGATGAAATCCATTTCCCTGTCCAAATTTTGATGTCTGAAATAGCAAAAGGCTTCTAGTTTTATGTCTTTGTTATTGGACATAATATTTCCTGAAGCATCTAGCATCACCCAGATGGAGTTTATTTGTCTTTGCTTGGATGCAACACGGTGAATTTTTTTTGTATTGTGATCTCCACCTTTAATCCATGCTAGCCTACTTTTCTATCTCCACACCTCTTCCTAGAGTTTGAGAATATTGTCCCATTTATGGGGTGACTTATTGCAAGCAACACTCACCAACCAAGCTATTGGTTTTGTAATTAATTTTGCAATTATTTCTTAACATAGTCTATTTGTGTTTCTTAAGTTTCAATTGTGAATTCTCCACAATCTTATTGCTCCAGGGTTTTAAAGTTTTTTAAGTTGTAGAATCCATATATGTAATGAAAACTCATTAAAAATAACAAAAAAAAAGATTTGGCCAAAAAAAATTGTAATGATTTTCTTTTTCAAACACAATCAAGATGTAATATAACTACTTATTTTGTAATAAGACTTCCATATATTCATTTAATTATAAAAAATTATTAGGTGGATGGTAGAGATTTAACATCCACTTAAAATATAAAATCAAAGGTTGATATTTATTTTCAAAGTAGTTTTTTCCCTCTTCTTTCTTTTAATTAAATTGATTAATTAAAAAAAATTATGAGTTATGGTTTTTGGGCATATTATATTGGTAAGCCTTGGTATTGGTCCATGATATTGTAACAAAACCCATTGATATTGATTAAGAATCTCCATGATAAATGGCATTGAATCACATGGTTACAATTTTATTACATGTCTTTTAAAATGCATATATGTTTAATGTATATATTGATTATTTTATAACTAATAATGAAAATAATAATTTAAAATAAATTTATAGTGTAGTTAATTTCTATGGTTGTTTTAATTTTAGCAATTTCAAATGTATCATGGAGGTAGTGTTTTGATGTTTATCAGGGATTGATTCCTATCAATGTTTACCACCCATTTAATTTTTATGGCTGTCATAATTTTATGGATATCACAACAATGTCCAATTAGACAAAAACAACAACAATTTAAAACATCCAACAATATAATTTTCCATAAAAGAAATATAAATGACAAGAATATTTTTCCATAAAAGTTACAAGCCTAATGATTGATGCATATGTGCATTACTATGCAGAACACCGTATACAAAAAGATATATGTAACATTATTATTTGTCAATAGAAAAATATTAAAATTGAATACCACTTATTCTTAGTTGAATTTACGCTAATTTTGATCCCTAGTTCCCATTGTTGTGTCTTCATATTAAGTAAGCATGACCAAGACATGTAGGTATGATCATAAATCCAAGCAAGTGGAGTGAGTAGTAAATGTTAGCAAGCTAGGTGGGTAGTATATACAAGCAAGTGGCATAGATGGCAAGAAGACAAAGAGGTGTAATCATGGAAGATTGGTATGTACCATTTGTAAGTCCAAGGATGATTCTAATTGGAATTGTTTCTCCTCTAGGTAGTAAATACAAGTGAGTGGGCTATATAGTAAGAAGATTCACAAGTGGAGACATGGAAGATTAGTACATTCCATTTGTAAATCCAAGCAATAATAACTTGGAGAGCTTCTTCTAATTGGAATTGTTTCTTAATTGTGAGAAGAAAAATGATTCACTGCTTCCAAATCAAGTGGGGTAGATAGTAAGAAGATTGGTAGGTACCATTTAAAAATCCAAGCAAAGATATGATGGAGAGATGATCCAAATTGTAATTCTTTCTCCTTTAGGTAGTAAATATAGGCAAATGACGTACATTGTAAGAAGATTTACAGGTGGAGCCATGGAAAATTAGTAGGTACTATATGTAAATTTGAGCTCAATGCACACTACTAAGATGTAATTTCAATACATAGGTGTTATGTGCATGCATGAACTCTATAGCAATAAGATTTATAATTTTTATTTGTATGGGAAATTATTTTATGCACTTCTATGATGGGCTAATGAGCTCTTAAAGGATAATGACAACTTTAAATTTGAACCTTCATTGCAAATGGTTGGCGCATATTTCTTGATCCTGAATTCATTATTAAATATTAATCTTCAATGAAATATATAACTTAATAATTTAAGTTATTTAAATATTTTTAAAGTATATGAATTATTAATTAATATTATGTAAATATTTTGGTTTAATTTGATATGTTATTTTTTTTAATACTATATTTTAGTTTTTATTTATTACTTTAAAAGAATCGTTTTACTGCTAGAGTCACATTCTATAGTCTAGGATAAGGGCAATGTGTGATATGCTCACATAGCGAGAGGAAGTACAACATAAATATAAGGAACACAAACTTTAAGAAGATGACATACTTATGTATAAAAGTAAAGTGTATGTTCTTAATTTTCAAGAATTGAGGAAATTAATTATGAAATAGATGCATAATGTTTCATTTACAAGATACCCTAGTTATCAAGAATCAACAAGATTCAAATTTGATGGATTAAAAATTTCAAAAATCTGTGATCGGGGTTTTTTGCAGAAGGACCAGTCAATCACAGAGAATTGGAGTAGACTAAAGAGATTTAAGGAAGCAAAGTTGAAGACCGTTCAAGCAAATTGAAGCAAGGAGTTGGTGTGCATGAAGGAATATCAAATGCGAGGAGGGATAATGTGATACATCCCCAGGTAACTTTTCCTGTCTCTCTGTGTTGCTGTCCTCTCGAGATATGGTTTAGCTACTTTTCTCTCAACAGGTGGAGGCATGGAAGCCATGGCACTTCCAGTGGTGGATGGAAGGCCACGCCTCATTCTATTTTGACTCTCCTATAGGAACATCTGGAGGCAAACACATGCATGTTCTCCCTGAACGTGGCTACTCCAACCATTATTCAGCTGTCGATTGGATATTGCAAATATCCAAACGAGGCTCTGCTACTCTCTCTTGGATGAGAGAGGGGACTCTTTCTGTGGTATTTCAGTGAAGATGGTATGTGGAATCTTTCTGCCATGGTGTTGTCTGCCTGGTAAAGCCTGAGGTCCAATCCCTTCCATTATATCTGCATCTGTCTCTCCTATATGTCGGGGCCTGATTTTCATGGGTGGTGGGGGACCATTTTAAAGTTTATTAAGAATTTATTCATCGTCTCCAAACCTTGCTCGGATTTTCGTCTAAGAATTGGTCCATGCTGGTGCATATATGAGATTTACTGTTGCTGCATCGCCTGTCCAAACTCCTGAGTTTCTCTTCTTCATTGGTTTCATCCCCCTATCTTTTTCCGAAGCCAGATAATTTGAATTTACCAGTAGCTGATCCACGGATGTCTGCGTTTATTTTGGGATCCTCCTCTTGATCTTTTTGTGGATATGTTCACCGTCTTTCCTCATTTTCCTATAGAACATAATCGGCTCATTTATATCTCTTTGTCAGAAGGGGCACACCTGGGGGCTAGTGAACCATCACTGGAGTCTATATTCATAAATGCTTTATCCGATCCCACTGATTTATCTGGCTGTTCCATCTTTTTGAATTAGCCTTGTTGTACTTTTTCTGAATGGTCTATCTTGGGAAATCTTGATTGGGTCCTTGGGATCTCGGTTGCAATCCATAGATATGGATTTTTCGTCTGACAATTTTGAGGCTTCTACATTGGTACGAGCCACCCTGGAGGCAGAGAAATCCCACGTCAGCCAAAAAGCCAACGATGAATGGGTTGCCTCGCTGTACACGGAAATTTTCCCTGCATCTCAGAGGAACCTGTCTCCCAATGGCAATGTCTCTGCTTCCCGCACAAAACATAAACATAGTCGGCCGATTAAATCTTCCCCTCCACCTGAAGGCATCAACTTGGACGGGACACTACTTCTCGACAGAATATCTAGCTTGCAGAAGCGAGCCCTAGTGGGACGATGACATTTCTCGATGATGGATGAGTCTCAATTTCAATCTTGGATAGCAACAAAGTGGGTTCCTCTGCTTGGCTACTCCCCCACTATTGTCAGACTCATGAATGACTGGTTTAGCTTCCATTTCCTTCAGGATCAGGATCTTGAGATTATCTTCAATAAGCCCTGGGTCCAGGAACGAAGCTTTCTGGCTCTCTACAGGTGGTACTTAGGATTTGATCCAATCAAGAGCACCCCTCTCAACAATTACATATAGCTCAAACTACCTGGTCTTCCCATAGAGCTATTAAACAAAGAATCGATTGGGAAGATCAGTAATGCTGTCGGAAGATTCATATATGTGGATCCCAGATGCATAGGAGCGAAGGACAAACATGTTGCATGGGTCCTCATTGAGAGAGGTTTTAGAGGTGGCTTCCTAGAATCGATTGAACTAATCTAGCATTTTTTAAAAGTCCATCAGTAGCTAGATTATTGGGGAATTCCATTTAGGTGCTCTGGGTGTCATAGGACTGGCCACCTTCATTCGCTTTGCCTGCGTAGACCCTCTCATAAACACAGTCATAAGAATTTGTTGAAGAGTAATGATGATACTATAAGTGCACATCCACCTCTGCATCATAGTGTCGATCCATTTCGGGGCCCGCTTAATCTAAAATCCCAATCCTCACATAGTAAAAGCTCACCCTGGGATAGACCCTCTGGTCCCGTGCACCCCCGATCATTATCGGTTGGACCTCATGGTTGGGAAAGTGGGGCCGATGCTTGCTATCCCCGAGATGCTTCATCGCCTAAGCTGCCCCTATGGCCTCTCCTTGATCCGTTCGCGTCTCATCAATGCTTCTCTGTGCCCCATCATCCTCCTAAACTCTCTTCGGACTTACCCACTCCCCTTTCTCCTCCGAATGATAAATCTCCCTTGGCAGGACCATCTCATTCCATCCAATATGTCTCTTCCTCTCCTTTGTCCCCCGCTGTATCCCCTGCCCCCCACGCTTTGGAACTTTCTCCTGTACATCAAGAAGATTCTAAAGGTAAGGCAATTTAGGAATCTAATTCTCCCTTTAACCAGCCAACTTCCTCTGAAAAAAACTCTATCGATTGTGATATTGATCAGCTCATGAAACATGCCTCATTAAGCTTAAAGCCCCTCATCATTCACAAGCCCGACTGTTCTCCTTCCCCGGTCATTTGTCCGAAATCTGCCAGCAACATCACTGTTCGTCACAAAGATAAGCAGGGAAGCAGACACTTTAGAGAGAATGGGAAAAAGGAACATACTACCAGGGAACTCAATCTCATTGATATTCCGGTGTCAGAATTTGCATTAGATGATTTCACTGGAAAAAGGCATCTTAAAGCTAGTCGGCCATCTGAAGGAAGAGATAAATAACATCTTATCTATGAATATACGGGGCCTAGGAGCAACCCCTAAGTTTTTGGCTCTTAAGGACCTCTTTAGATCTTCAAAGTCCAAGCTGCTTTTGATTTAGGAAACAATGCATGATTGTTCCCAAACCATTTCTTATTTCAGAAGAATGTTCCCAACTTGGCATATGATGGCCACTGATGCTCTAGGTTTGTCGGGGGGGCTGGCTGTACTATGGGACCCCTTGTGGGTCAAAGCTATTGCATTCCAATGTTTTGCAAGCATTCTTATATTGGCCTATTACCCTAATTGTTCAGATCCTGTGCACATTTTAAATATATATGCCCCACACAGACGACTATCCATTCTGGGAAAGACTTCTAGCATCTAGACTATTCGATATGGACTCCCTGCTGATTGGTGGTGATTTTAACAGTACCCTATGCAGCAATCAGATTTGGGGCAATGGAAGGAGAATGGACCCGATTGGAAGGATGATTCGTAATGCAATGATCCATAACAATTTTGTAGACATACAGCCGGATTGTAAAGGGCCCACTTGGGATAATGGGCGGTCCAATGATGATTACTTGGCAAAAAGACTAGATAGATATATCCTCCATGAAAAATTGATTGAAAAATTCGGGCTGCCGCAAATGAGAATCATCCCTTCGCACATTTCTGATCACCACCCGATATATATTCTATTGAACATTGAGGTTTTCAAGCGAGGATACCCGTTCAAATTCAACCGAACGTGGTTATCTTATGAGCACTTTAACCTCTTTGTTAAAGAGTCCTGGTAGCCTCATGATGGATCGATTCGGTGGAATTCAACAGAATTTGTTTCACGCATGACAAGACTGCGTAATAAGGTCAAATTGTGACAACGAGAAAAAATAGTATGCAACAGAAAGGCCCTGAGAGACATTGATAAAGATCTGCAGCTCTTGTCCTCCTGTTTTAAAAGGAATGCCTTTCCTTCACAAATTCGTAGACAGATCTGGAAACTTGAAAAAAGGAAACAGAACATTCTAATAGAGGAGGAATCTACGTGGCATCTGAAAAGCCGAGCCATTTGGCTCAAGGAGGGTGATAAAAACACCAAGTTTTTCCACAAGTTCACCAATAAGAGGAGAAAGGAAAATACGATCTGGGAAACCAAAGATGAAGCTGGAAGATATTTTTCCACTCAAGAGGACATATCACGAGAAGCGGTTAATTATTACAGCAGGGCATACAGTAGAGAGATTGGTAGTCAAATAGAAGACATTCGTTGGGGCATTGAACTGTATCCCACCATGTTCGAAGAAATCATAATGAAGCCCTCTTTTCCGAAGTCACGGAGGAGGAATTGCTGGCGACATTAAGATCCTTTCAGAAGGATAAATGCCCAGGGCCGGACAGGTGGACTGTGGATTTCTTCATCCACTTCTTCGACTTGTTCAAGGACGACATCCAAAATTTGGTTGAAGAATCCAGATTAAATGGATACATTAATCACCGCATCACATCCACATACATTGCTCTGATTCCTAAAAAATCCCACTCGGCATGCTTCTCTGAATACCGACCTATTTCCTTATGCAATGTTCTATACAAGACGATCTCTAAAATTATTGCCATGCGGATTAGGAAGGTGTTATCCATGCATCTCTCCCCGGAACAGCACGACTTTCTTAAGAACCGGAACATCATGGATGTTGTGGTTCTTACCTAAGAAGCCCTACACACTATGCATACAAAGAATCTGGAAGTTACCTTATTGAAAATTGATTTAAAAAGGGCATATGATAACATGGACTGGGGATATATCCGCTGTCTTCTTGCAAAGATTGGACTCAACTACAGGTGTTCTAGATGGATTATGGCGTGTGTGGAGGGGGTAAATTACGTTGTTTTGATTAATGGCTTTCCCACCCATTTTTTAAAGTTGTCAGGGACCTTAGACTAGGGTTCTCCTTGTCTCCTCTCCTTTTCATCTTGATCATAGATTCTCTAAGCTTACATATCAAGAAGGCAGTACAAACAAATTCTGGTCGACCTATTCCTATCTGCATTGGGATAAACATATCCTACAGTCTGTTCGTCGACGACATCCTTATTGTGGCTATCCTGTGCAGAGCAACTTGGTTGTGCATACATTATATCCTGGTCAGATTTCAAGATGCTTCTAGTATAACAGTTAATGAAGGGAAATCCTCCTTCCATGTGGAGGATATAAATGGAAATTTGATCCAATTCCTCTATCGCATATATAACATCTAAGCCATCCCTCTCAAGCTTGGTATAAAGTATTTAGGTTTCAATCTAAAAGCAATGGGGTACTGGGTTATGGATTGGATCTGGATTGATGACCGATTCAGAAAATAACAACATGGGAGAACAAGTGTTTATCTAAGGGAAGACACATGACCTTGACACAATCAGTTCTTGTCCAGACAATGGTTTATTGGGCACACCTATTCATCATTCCTTCCACTATTATAAAGAACCTGAACAGGATGATCACTAATTTTATATGGGGATGTCACAAGGATCAACACAAATTCCATCTAACTAAAATATCAGCACTAACGCGGCCTAAGCAAATGGGAGGATGGGGAATTCTTGACATTGCCCATTTCAGTAAAGCACTTCTGTGCAAATCAATGTGGAGGGCAATCATGGGGGAATTATGGAGTTCGATCATCCGTGCAAAATATATGAACAATAGGGATATTACGTTTTGGATCAGGGAAAGCACCATTGGATCCCCATATGGATCCTCCATTTGGAGAGGATTTAGGAAACTGGAGCCATTCTTCAGGCAGAACCTTATCTGGAGATTTCAAACGGGAGCTAAAATATTAATCAGCAGGGACGACTTTGCTAGTGGGGTTAGTAAAATACAAATCTCCCTAGGCCTGATGAAAACCTTACATAGTCAGGGCATCTTTTTCTGGGCTAGCGCCTTAAAAACTTGGGATGGGTCCATTCCCGTATGGAAATCTGCATACGATCTCCAGCTCCAACAGGATATGGCGGAACAATGGAACAAAGTCTTAACAGATCTGCGAGGTCGTGGTATATATCGCTCCACACATAATGATCATCTGATATGGAAGGGTATGGATGGATCAACGACGACGAAGGTTAAACATATATATCTGCAGCTTATGAATTCCAAGGAAGACAATTCTCGAGAGATATTTCCCGCTATTTTTTGGAAATCCAAATGCCCCACAAAGATCATCATCTTCGCATGGTTGGTTTACAACAACAGAAACTTAACATGGGACAACCTGCAAAAGCAGAATTGGCATGGGCCTGCAATCTGCCCTCTGTGCATGGAAAACTCGGAATATAACCTGCATATTTTCCTCACCTACCCCCAAGTGCACCCCATATGGCAACACATCACAACTCAATACAGTTTTGCACTAATGTCTTTCTCATCAGTTGCTGAAGCCTTCAAGATATGGAGCAATATGTATAAGGATCAGAGATCCATTCCCTTACTAGTCATATGGGCTATTTGGAAGTGGCGCAACAGCAGAATATTCAGGGCTAAGAAGGATACATTTCAATCGGTGGTCGATTCAATTATATCCCTTCACAACTCTCTTGCGTTGGACGATATGAATAGGATCCCTTATGGTAGATGCCTAATGTCATGTTCAAAGAGTATTATAAATGAAGGAGATCCTCTATTAACAGTCTCCACGCGCCCCCCCCCGCCCATGTTCCTTCTTCGACAGCGCAGCCCAACAAGGAATATGTGCATGTGGCGTTTTCATCAAAACTGCAAAAGATCAAACCATTGAAATTAATTGGAATGCTGGTCCAAGATCCAACAATAAAGCTGAGACGGTGGCACTAACAAGACTCCTCTTTTTCTGCAATTTTCTCAATATCCCCAATTTGAAAATCTTTGGAGATTCGAGACTTATCATTGATCATGTATTGCAAAAGCACAATATAGAAAACATTCACCTTGCTGGATGGCTGGACAGGATTGCAATGATGTGGAACAGCAGGCGGGACTACTCAATCTCCCACATTAATAGGGACCAAAATAATGAAGCCGATTCACTATCTAAAAGGGGCCTTTCAGCTCCCCAAGGCATCTAGCAGATGCAGATTAGGACGGACAACCACTGCTTCCAAGTTCAAGATTTTTATTTCCAAGATATATGAATCTCATCACAATCAATTTCTGGTATGTATTTTCTTATTTTCACAAGGCATTAACTCTCGGTTAAGGTATGCGCTCAACAAATTTTGTTATTTTGCAAGGCCTATTGTTTCCATTCCCAATGTAAACATTCCCAATATAGAACGGCATACGGTCCAATATTTTTAGTCATATGAACAGTATGGGCCAAATCCCCGTCAGTCACAGTTCTCCGACAATATATTCTGGGATAATACTTGTATTTTGTTTTTTCCTACTATGAATACAATTATTCAGTTCTTTTCGTGCTGAAAAAAAAATAAAAAATCTTCAGTAATTAGAAATGAATATTTTTGGCTAGGAATGAAGGAGGATGTAGCTAATTATATTTCTAGTTGAATACAACTTTAAAGTAAATATTGAACATCGAACATAAACACATTTCTAGTTTGTTACAACCATTTCCAATTCTAAAGTGGAAATGAGAACTTGTAACCATTGATTTTATAACCAAATTGACGAAGACATCAAGGCAACTTGATTTAATAATGATATTAATTGCAAATTAAAAGGCTACTTATTTTGTTGGAGTAAAACTCAGTCATATGCTAGCTAACATTGCATAAATATACATGAAGGATATTACTAAATTATATAGAGTACCAAAAGCAACTATTTCAGGTAGGGATCCAAATTTACTTCAAAAATTTCAAGTGGATTATTTAAGGATTTGCTACAAATACAAATTTTAGCACAACATATCATGCACAAACTGATCGACGGATAAAGAGAGACAACCAAAAAATTGAAGATAGGTTGAGAATGCATGTGATGAATAAACCATCTAAGTAGGAAGAATATGTGCATTTGGTTGAGTTTGCATATAATAATGAGCATCAAGTTACATTGAAGGTGAGTTCATTTGAAGCTTTTTATGATAGAAAAAGCAATACTCCAGTATGTTGGGAGAGCCAAATAGATAGAGTGTTCTTTAGGTAATACTTGTCAAGGAGATCGACAAGCAAATGGTAAAAAATAAATAAAATTTAAAAGAACTTCAACACATGCAAAAGAGTTATGCATATGCTTACGGGATAGAATGTTACGCCAATAGCAAGGGGATCTCCCTGGTGTAGAATCCCATCTAGAATCTACACCATTTTGTTTAGGAATCTCATCTTGTATGTAGACTTGAAAATCATCATATCACTTATAGTTTGCTTTGGATGAAACAAACAACAATTGTTAGAAAACGAAATAAACCTTCAAAAAAGGCAAATGAGTATCTTATGGAAATTAGACATGTGAGATGTTATGCATATAACATCAAGTAAGTAGCAATGACATGAATCTCAAGAGAAGTAATGTTAGAGAAACCTCAAATAAAACCCATATATTCAATAGAAATTAGTTCATTGATCATAAATAAGTTCACAATCAATAACCTCATGAAAGCGTGTAAAGGCACACAACGACAATATAATATATGCTCAAATCAATGAAAGAGTTCACCAACATAAGCATAAAATAAGCTCAAGATATATCATCCAATCACTACAAGAGAAATCCTACAATAATTGATAAAACATGAAATTATTGCCCACCTAGGCATTAAAAGCTAAAATACTCATCACATCATCACATGAAAAGCCCATGACATCCATAAGTGGAAGTGCAAAATCACCACTTGCATTCATAAAAGATCCACTGGGTCTCAAACAATGTGCACCAATTCAATCCAAAACTAAAAGTCCTTTACATTGATCCACGAGGATATATTTATAGAAAATGGGGTGACTTTTCGTCTACCCATATGAATCTTGAGTTACCCCATGAACTTCAATATTCGTACATGAATCTCTACTCTAATATCTATTCTACTAATAACATATTACATGAAAGAAATAAAATACACTCAATCTTCTAATCTAGTAATAGAAATATTTGGGACATTCGAATGTAATTCTTGTACAAGATATGTATGCCAAATCTTGTATTCCTTTGAAATACTAATGACTTTATGTTTTGATTCATCCTCATGCCTGTGAAGACATTCTAGGGCATCAAAAATTAGAGTGGAATTATTTGTCTTCTCTTGATTTGACAGGGTCATGAACTTCATGTAAATCCTTATAGGCTCCACCACATATTGGAAATTTTCCTCCTTGGTAACCTACAAATCTTCTGTAGCATCAGGTTTCTTGAAGGAGCTCATAAATGCTTTAATTTCATTCTTGACCTCTTTTTGAGACCTTAGTTCACCCAATGAACCAATAGAAGGGACTTAGTGTACTCAAATCAAAGATTCTAGCCCACTGAGTAAATGCTTATATGAGGCCATTACCTTGTCCAAATCTCTTGCTAATTTATCATGTGAATGAACCTTGATGTTGATTGCAACCTTATCTCCTTCTATTGTTATTCATTCCTTCTTTGGAAGTGCTTCTAGTGCATCTGGATATTGCATGGTCCATTCATGTATTCTCTTTATAACTGCAGTGGCTAGTTTAAGCATTACTCCCTGTTCCTTATTTTTTGTTTGCATAGATGGGAATGGTGATATAAACTGATGCAAATTCATCATCTCTTAGTAAACAAATTCCATGGCATCTTCCAAAATTGTTACTTCTCCTTGAATGGATGCTTGCAACTCTTTGCTATGAGAATGGGTCATCAGAAAATCCTGGTTCTCATTTTTCATTTATGCAACTCTTTGTTCATAGGGAGAAAGCTTGGAATGTTTCTTGAAAATCTATTTTTTCAATCTATTTACATTTAAATTCGTGGTTGTTACAAAGGCACTGCCAACTGAGGCAATTATCTCTGGGTTCATGTTGGTATTGCTGACAATTTCCTTATCTTTGATCACTGACATTTTCTTAGCTAGATTCTTTCCATAGCGCTTTCATCTTTCCTGCATGATTTTACATTGAATTTGATCGAAAGTGAGCTTGGTAATATCCAACACCTCTTCTTTCTCTTCTTGCAGGATGCCTAATTCCTGTAGTGGGAAATGTCCACTAGTAATCGAAGTCGATGGTGGAATTTCCAACGAAGGAATATCTAACTGTATCCGTGATCCTTGTAGTTGTTGATTATCTATTGCTTTGCTCTGTTACTCTTTTAGAACATATTTTTCAATTTATTTGGTCATAGCTTCTTGCTGCCTTTTGGCTTATTCTTCCTCTTTATGTCTCTTTGATTCTTCAATTTTCCTCCTTTGTTCTTCCTCAACTCTTCTTTTGAGTTCTTCCTCTTCTTACTTATTCCCCATTTCTTCTTCTTCTTGCTTTCTCTTTTGTTCTGCCTCTTGTTCCTTTGATCTTCTTCTTTTTTTTTGCACTAATTTTCTTCTTGAAAATTTTCCCTTTTTCCTCCTCTTCTTGTTTCTTAAATAACTTTGCCTTCTTATGATATTCTTCTCCTTTCATGCGCTGCTCCTCTTCCCTTTTCCTTTTCATTTCTTACTTCTTTCGGGCTATGTCTATATTCCTTCGTTCAAGGTACTCTTTTCCTTTCTCTTCTTCTCCATATTTCTCCTGCTGGGTTTCTTCCTATTGGCCAACCTTCTGCTTCTTTTGTTTTCTTTCTTACTTTCTTGACCCTTCTTCCTCTTCGGAAGGGCTCATCTATCTTCAATAATAATGATTTCCCTAGTATCATCATCTGATTGCTCTCTTTCTTCCTCTTATTGGTCATTTGGACCTAATGCTCTGGAAGCATTATATAATTTCTTTATCTTATCTTCCTCATCTCCTTTATAAGTGTACAGGACTATCCAAAATCCACTAGTTTACAACACTGTACATTTGCAATACATTTTGAATCATACTTTAAGTATCACAAATCGATAAAGTAGAAAACTTTCAATTCCCTAGCTTCCGCTTCAACCTCTTTTCAAATTTTTGATGGTATATTCTCCAATTGTTAAGGGGAATGTATGCCATGGTCCCTTTTTACCCTTTTCTGATGTCTTGGATAACCCAATGGTCAATTGGTAGAAAAATTACTATAAAAGTAATCTATCTGTTACTATTGAAGGGAGAGCATGAGGAGGCTTATAGGCACTGAAAAATCAAATGTATGTTGATTCCCTATTTAAGAACCAGTCTTCCACCTCAATGAGGGTAGTACAGGCTCTTTCTTACATGCATTGTGGATCATGGCCAAAGCGTTCTTGATATAAAGGAGCATTGAAGGATTCTATAGTTGTCTCATACGAACCTTTGTAGCCTGGGTACCAAAATATTTTGTAATAAATATGTAAAATCTCTTGTATCTTTGGGGTCCATTTCAAATTCCATCCCTTAAATTCACACTTCGCAAAAAATGCATAAAGAAGATAAGATGCCATATAAAACTATGAGGGTTTCCCTTGTTTTGGATTCTTTGTTGTGTGAATGTTTGTCTTGAGTTCAGACGCAAGGATACTTGCCCAAGTAAATATGGTCCCTTCAGTGGGAACTGTGTGCATGAGAGGAACCCATGCTCCTAGAAAGGCATCAATATATACTCTCCCATATATCCTATTCAACATGGATTCCATTATATGATACACATTTCTGAGGCATTTTGTCTTATATATTTGGTGTGACTTAACCTTGAACTTGGTGGGCCCCTACCACTATGAATTTAGTATGTCATTGGTAGACTCATTGAAATTTGATAACCATCTAGTGTTAAATACCTCTTCTCACTCAGGCATCTTATAATAAGTTGAGATATCGATAGTAGTGAAAGATGCAAAAAATTCTCCATCATGCCCCCTAATTGCCAAATGACCTTCGTCTACACATTGTAATATCCAATCTATGATTTCGACACGTGGAAAGACTGGTGGGTGGGAAACTAATTTGTGCAACAAAGACCCTTTATTATTTATATATACCCTGGAATTCTCTTTATCTGGAGGGATATCTTGGTTGGAAAACTCTAATTAGATGTCCCACCAAGTTAGCTTCATATTCTTGTTAATATTACAAGCAATGTCCTCGTAAATTTATAAAGTTCGTGGGTTGTCCACAATTCCTTCAATACTTCGTTCCATTATGGTGAAACTCTTGCCCAAACCTTAGTGAGAGCCTTTGACCACCGTTCTTGCCATCTCCCCATAGAAATATGATATGCTAAGGTAGTCTAGATCAATGTCACCAGACATTTCAAAAATGTGATCCGAAGTTGAAGATGTTAACATGAAAAATAATAAGCACTAGTCACAAACAAAATTGTCACTATGGGTCCTAAGTATAAAGTGTAGAGATGGTCACTAGGTCACAATTCTGCTCAATGAGATAGATCAAAAATTTTAGATATAGGTTAGGTTGTAATGATATGATAGGTTGCAAGGAGGTAAGAGGTCATAAGGTCACACGTGAGAGTAGGCTACAGAAGATGTGGACTCTCTCGAATACAAAATTGCGACTATGTGACTAAGTGACAGCCTAAGTGAATCACAAAAGGGGACAAGTCGCAAGTCACAAAGAGAGTGATATACATGATAGGAGAGCTTGCAAGGTCATGCTATATACTAGATCACACATCTCCTTATCTTTCCTAGTCACGATTTGCAACTATGAGACTTAGTGGTTATGGTGGGTCATAGGGTCACATTGGAGAGGTTGCAAAAGATCACGAGATATATGATTGTGATCTACGACCTAGTCACGAGATCACAATGTTAGCTGATGATGTTATTGGCGGGGACGCGATCTCGTGTAACTTGCAGCTATCATTCAAGCTTTGTCCAAAACTCTGAGTTTAAGAAATTATGCAGAGAGAGCATTTGGACTGGTTGAGAGTGAGTGGTTTACACCAAGGTCCAAATGGATAATTCCATAGGTGCAAGCAACAATTAATCGAATACCATCCTCTTAAGGTACAACAAGATTTGAGAGTATGAGTCAATGACCATGAGCTGAAGCCTAAGCAAATGACTTAGGGAATTACCAATGAAGAAAGGGTTTTTCACAACAAGGTTTGGTTAAGACGAGAATTCTAGGGAAATATATTGAGGGAGAGCGAGGGAAGGGCGAGCGTTTGGTTGAATGGGATGAGGTTTCAAGTGCAATGGAGGGGCTTAATAATTATAGAGTGGGAGGAAGGCACAGGGTTGTGCCCTGAACCATAAGATGCTCGACATAAATTTTGCAAGAGGAAAGATTGCAAATAGATGGGGAGCCACTACTTACCTAGAGGGGAGGTTGCGCGCATAGCTTGGTTTCCGAAGGGGTGCTCGCTCCAACTCTCTGTAGCAAAGGGTTAATAATAAACAATGAGCAGAGGAGTTTATATAAATAGGTGCACATGTGCAAGGAGGAGTTGTGAAGGGAGGTAGCCAAAGGACCAATCATGTGAGACTAACCTAAGCCTACGGTCGCAAGGTCACAAATTAGGGGTGATTGCCAAATGTATGAGTTAAAGACATGTGACTTTGCGAGTGTGCAGAGAATGATATCGAGATCACATACGATTGACACAATAGATGTCACATGCAACTGACACAATAGAGGTTGCAAGTTGCAACAAAAACCGACATAGGTATTTGCGATTAAGTTGTAAAATGCAACTTTGCGACTTTAATAATCAAAACAAAGGGAAGATCTCAAACCACAATTTTAGGTTTAACTTGATGTTTATCAATGTGAGTAACAACTAAGAGGAAGAGGTAAGTTCAAATCCTTTAGGTTAGGGATCTCCTAAGTACTAGGGAAACCCTAAAAATGTAAAGAAAGCATGAAACCCTAAGAGACCATAGGAAAAGGTTGAAAGAAGGTTCATTATGGGGGTGTCCAAAATTTTGGAAAGGGATAAATTTTGAAGTTGTTGTAGCAGCTACAACAACATATAAGAGAATGACATCCAAAGAATTTAAAGTGGGAAAGCATGTGTTTTAAAACTGTGAAGTCAAAGAAAAACTCATTGAAGTTAAGCGATTATACTAAGTTGATAACACAATTTGTCCATTTGAGACATTGGACAAGACAAAATCAGTTGAATACATGTTTACATTACCTAAGTCCATGAAAATTCATAATGTATTTCATGTGTCTTTGTTGAAAATTATTGTACTTGATGCTAACCATGTCATTGATTAGACTTTGATTCAAGTGGACCCACAAAGGCTTCTAAGTACAGTACGTGCATATACTAGATAGGAAGGTCATGGTGGCCAAGAACAAACCCATAGGGTGGGTAAATTTCTAATGGACTAGCCACATCCCTTAAGAAGAAAAATGGGAGATTGAATGCTATGTAGAAAATATACCCGCATCTATTTTGAATTTTCGAAATAAATTTGTATATGTACACTGCTATAATGTTGAGCATGAGGAAAAAGATGAAGTAAGAGGGAGAGAATGAAAGGCCCTGAATTTTGATCCCTAGATTAATAATGTATATTTGTACATAATGAAAGGTCAAAGAGGCTATCTATGTAATGGTTTCAAATACAAAATCTATACCATTTTATTTATATTTTGATTATTTCCATATTTAAAAAAGTTGAGAAAAAGATGGGTATGAGATATTTTTGGGGAGTCTGTGTGGCATTATGAGAACATGCATATTTAACTTACCTTTTTGAGTACTTGGGAGTTCCTCCTTCATGATTATCACTCCTTGTTGATGACTTTTCTTATTGGGAGAGAAAAATAATTATATTTCCTAGAGCCATTGTGAGTGGCTATGTGTTTTAATACTTACATATTTTAGCTTGAGAATATGCTTTAGTGCATGTATGCATTGGCATTGTTGGTGAAACTACCCATGATTATGTTTCTCTAAAGCTTCTTATATTGATATTTTTTTACTAGTAGCACTAAATCCCTGGAGGGAAATGGAATAGCCCAAGGGATTGCATTACAAGAAAGTGATTCCTTTCCTTGGGTTGTGTGGATTGAAGGGGAAAGAAATATAGGAGTTGAGATTGTCATGGGACTAGTTGAGTAATTATGATGACTGTGATTGTTGTGTGATTGCATAAGTAGAGGAACCTTATGAGCTATTTTTCTATGAGTGATAGAGTTGGCCTAAGAACCTATCTTTGTGGAATCGTAACCTCAACTCAGAGATAGCTTGTCGTAGAGAATAAATGTGCAAAAAAACCTATGGTTAGGTGAAATATTTGGTGTCTTTAGTAAATCTTTTTAAAGATAAATATTTTCTATTGGTGTATTTATATTTTACTATACGACTTAATGATTTAAGTATATTTTATATATTTCTTATACTTATAAGTATTTGTGTGGCATATATTTACTATTCTTTGCATTTTCATAAGTTATCGTCTTTCATGCATCATATGTTGATTTTATTGACTAAATGATAATAGTATAATAAATTGAATTTTACTATATATATAAATAAATAAATACAAGATTTCAAAAGTACCATCCAGATATGTCACATATACCAACTCCAAAAGGCCTATATTTAAAATAATATAAAAGTAATTATCATTAATTCTAAAAAATCACATGCCACGATTTTTTTTTATGATAACAACTTAAAGTCCACTTTTAGGTATCTCATAATGGATTATTATCACACGTTAAATCAAAATTATAGTGTTTAAAAAGTCATTATTAAGAGTTTGAACACTTATTTTTGTCTTCAGAATAATTGTGAAGTTGTATTTTATATGGCTAGGAAACCTAGGAATATACCATTTCAAAGAAATTTGGAGAAATCGAAAAATATATGATAAATAACCTTGAATTCAAGTGCACTGCACTTTATTCAATATTCCTATTTAGAGGTTAGGATTCCACCCATTATTAGTATGATCGAGCACAAGCTAGTTAACATAAAAAAAATTGAGAGGCTTCCTATTAGTGCTTTAAACATCTTTAAACATCAATAAACTCATTTAAGTGTAAAAAAAAGTTTGGAATGGAGATGCATTTTGTTAGATACATTATTGGGGGATAGTGGAGCAAAAATTCCTAAAAAAAAATAGTATTAAAGGAATCATTATAATTAAGTTTAAAATAAAGATATTAAACACAAAATTTAAGTTGAATTATTATAATAAATTAATAATTTAGGTTAAAAGATAAAAAAAAAAAAAAATTATATTACCATTTTAAAGAAAAAATATATTTAATAAGAATAAAACAAATTCTCACCAGTTTCATTGCAACAAGATAGAAAAGTGATTCATAACTTAGTGTGTGGAGGTGTTCTCAAGTATCTTTATATTAGAAAAATAAACTATATTTACATTAAATTTTTAAATAAAATTAAGTTAAAATTTTAATTTATATATTAGTTGATTTATTTTAAATCTACTAATTTAACATATATGATCATTTAGTATAAAAATTATTCATACTAAAAGGCAAAATCATTTAATATAAAGGACTTGGGTTTAAGATAGATCTAGGCTCATTGCTCAGTCATTTCGATTTCATTGCCAAAGTCTATGGAGGTGTACATGCTCTACCGTTTTTGGATTTGAATGTGTGACCTTTTACAAGCGAGCACATGTTCTTAACCATCACGCCCACTCAAATTTAATCAATAATAATAATGTAATTGTAAGATCATGGCAAAATTATAAACCAAATTGGTATATGAGATCCCCTTGTTTGTGGGACAAAAGATTCACCTATGTGTAGTGATTTGATTGGTAAAATCTATAGAGTTGTACATGTGCTACCACTCTGACCTTTGGCCTTTGGATTTGAGTATTCCATTTTTGATGTAGTTGCCCCTTTTTGGGCATAGTTTTCTCAATTAATTTTGTTTGAAATCCAACTAAGCTTGCTTAGAATCGTAATAAGCTTGAGTTGTGTAATATGAAAAATGTGAATGTCTCAAAAGTGTTTCACAGTATTGAACTTATTTTTACATTAAAAAGCACAAAATTAAGTTGAATTACTATAAATAAATTACTAACTTAAGTTTTTTTTTTCTATGATAAGACTAACCTAAGTACCCACGAGGGATTTGAACCGATGACCTATCGCAAGGAGTGCCTTAACAACGCAGCCATTCACCGTCAATCCAAAGCCCCATAGGCAATTACTAACTTAAGTTAAAAGATAAAAAAATTACATTTTATTTTGCCATTTTAAAAGAAAAAATAAATTTAGTAAAAATAAAAACAAATTCTCACAAGTTTCATTGCAGCAAAGTAGAGAGGTGATTTATGACTTAGTGTGTGAGAGTTGTTCTCAAGTAATCTTACATTAGAAAAAATAAAAATTAAAAAATTAGAAAACATACTTACATTAAAAAATTAAAATTAAATTAAGTTAAAATTTTATATCTACATTAGTTGATTTGTTTTAAATCAACTAATTTAACATATATGATCATTTAATATAAAAATTCTTCATACTAAAAGGCAAAAATAATTACACCTTAAAGTCATTTAATATAAAGGATGTGGATTTAAGATAGATCTAGGCTCATTGCTTAGTCTTTTCGATTTCATTGCCATATGGAGGTGTACATGCTCTACCGTCTTTGGATTTGAATGCGTGACCTTTTACAAGTGAGCACATGTTCTTAACCATCAGACCCACTCAAATTAAATCAATAATAATAATGTAATTATAAGGTCATGGCCAAGTTAGAAACCAAATTGGTGTATGAGATCCCCTTGTTTGTGGGACAAAGGATTCACCTATGTGTAGTGATTTGATTGGTAAAGTCTATAGAGTTGCAAATATTCTACCACTCTATCTTTTGGCCTTTGGATTTGATTATTCCCTTTTTGATGTAGTTGCCTCTTTTTGGGCATAATTTTCTCGGTTAATTTTGTTTGAAATGCAACTAGGATTGCTTAGAATCATAATAAGCTTGACTTGTGTAATATGAAAAATGTGAATGTCCCAAAAGTGTTTCACAGTATTGAACCTATTTGTACATTCAAAAATACATTTTGAATGATAAGAGATCATATTATTGCTACAAATTATATCTTTGAACATTGAAGAAAAAACAAAAAATATTGAACAACAAGTTTAAGTGGATGTTATGTTTTTAGAAAAAATTCAAATTGATGTATGAAGTGGAAAAGTTAATTTCCTATTAATGGATAAGGAATTGCACAAATTTTTGGTTGGTAGAAACCAATACTATGTTTGCACATTTACACTTTCATTCCTACATGTTAAAGTGTTGAAGAAAACATAAATATTCGTAGGCAGTAACTCACAATAGGTATATTTATTTCCATCTTGTTCCTATTCATTTTTTATTCAAATACTTTTAGGTGGTTTCCCTATGAAGCTTAACAATGAAAAATCATTGCACAAATATTTCAAAATCATGGCAGAAGGATGATATCAATTAGAGATGACCATGAGGGCTTGGAGATGAGAAGGTAAATATCAATATGAGAAAGTGTAATCTGGTTAACTCTGTCTTAGGAGGAGAAATCTAGGATCATTCTAATCAACAATGCTATCTATCTCCATGCTGTAATTTGACAAAAGACGTGAATCATTGTCTGCCCTACTATTTCCCATGATAGGAAAAGAAGGTCATGAGACAAAAGTTAATGTCCTTGTAGGAACCAAAAGAGGAAAAATAAATTATGTTTTATTTTGATTCACAAATATTTTTGTAGATCATGCTTTTTTAACTAGATTGTTATTGTCCTTAAATCCAATTGCCCCATTTATTTCAAGAATATATATCTCCCAAGGATGCTTAGATTGACTTCATGGTTGTGTGCTTTTTTAACTACATGGTTATTGTCCTTAAATCCAATTGCCCCATTTATTTCAAGAATATATATCTCCCAAGGATGCTTAGATTGACTTCATGTTGTGTAGCTTGAGATTTCATGCAAAGTAAAATGCTTTCATGTTCTAGTATTATTCACATTGGGAGTTCTCTATTTTAAAAGAAAAATTTCTTTCAATTAGGTATTTCAATTTGGTCTTATATTATTTTGTAAAAAGCATATTGCATTAGGTTTGAAGCGACACTGAGACATATGAAGTGTAATAATTGTGCATATGAAAAAAACTCAGTAGCCATACTCATTTGTATTTGAATTTGCTGCATAAATAGTAAGATTCAAATTTTAATTTGCATTGCATAAACATAACTATTCAAACCCATCGTAATCATACTATAACAATATTTACTCTTGTAAAATCTCAAGTATCCATCACATCAATTACTTTGGGATGAAATATATTGAGATGGAGAAAATCCTTATAAATAGCCTTGACATCAAATCATTTCGAACGTAATATTTAATAGTTGTGTTTAATGTTTGTTAAACAAGTTAAGAAACTTATTTTTAAATCTATCTAAGATGGCACAGATGTAATAGATGAAAATGTGTGGGTAACAATTCACCTATGACAACACTACTCTTTGCATAGACATTACAACTGAAGAAAATGAAAAGTATTTGAAAAACACTCATTAAGTCAGCTCTATTACATTTTTTGAAAATAAAATATATGGCAACTTTATTTAAGTACCTAGATCCCACCACTCCTATTTTTTTGCTATGTATTCCTTTTTTATTTATAAAAAATCTCATTTCCAATCAATCTAACAAAGAATGGCAATAAGAAATAGATATTATAACTCAGCAGATTAGATCTAAGTTAATCTATTTAAAGTATTCATTATAATTAATTTAAATTACTCATTAAAAATAATTATATCTAAATCGCTCATTAGAATTTAAATTACTAGTTGAAATTACTAATTAAAATTTATGTCGACCCAGTTAAGTAATTTCATATAAAGTATTTATAGTTTGAATAGAATTTATGAGAAGCAACTTCAATACTTTGAAGTAATTTTTTTTGGTTTCAATTATCTTTATTTATTTCAAAAAAAAATTCATCACCGGTAAATACTCAAATGCAAAAAAATAAATTATGCGGAACGTCAGATTGCCGGCCTGTCGGGCTTCCCCTTAACCTATCTGAAAACCCGCCAAAGTCTCGTACCGGTCAGCCCTGAAATTTGCGTGCAGGACATTTTTCCGTATTTTCTGATTTCTGAAAATCAAACTAGTCAGCTTTTAGGTGGCATATAATGATGTGGCAGAGATATTCAACTCAGCAATCAATATATCAGGTGCTATTCATTCATTAATTCACAGCCGCAATATATGCTACCAATTAGATTTTATAATGGTTTAGGTTTAAAAATTATTTAAACAATGATGTGAGATTGCTTTCTTTTTCTTTTCTTTTTTACACTTCAACACTCTTGCCTAGTGTTTCTCTGATTTTATTCTATTGTTTTTTCCAATTTTATAATTTAATCAAATTATTACAATTAAAAATTTAAATTATGAAATTTATTTAAT
>APFE031706426.1:127736-167029 GCA_000404065.3 Pinus taeda
TTATATTTAATTTTAATATAAATTATATTAATAATTCATATAAAAAAACGAAATGTCAATAAATACAAGGACATAGTTGATATTAACATTTCCCATAAACCCATCATAATTTTAAGAGCTATCATTATGTTTGAGACTTGTGTAGTCTTTCTCTTTGGATAATATGGTTTGAGCCTTTAGGATGAGAACCCAATGCTATATTTTCATATATGGATAGATGTTCAGGAGATAAAGTAAACCAGCCACATTTGATTTGGCAAGGCGTTTATTTTGATAAACTTTTTGTTTCGGAATGAAATTGCCTCATCTTATGTACATTTTAGTTGGCAAAAGCTTTGAAGCCAATGCGAAAATATCTTATGATGTGTATTTGTTTTGGATAACAAAGTTGTAGTTCAGAAATAGCAATTATAATAGAATGATGGACAATTTAATCATGTTAATAATAAAATGGTGGACAACTCATTCTTAACAAAATTTCACAAAATTCCACATTATTTGGTACACAACATTCATTTCCAAATAAAAAAAATTAACACTTAAGAATTTACATAAAACTTAAAATGAAATACAAGGAAAGTATTCAATTGTCATCAAATTTTTATTTGACAAATGAAAGAGATGTGAGATTCCAAGCCTAGTGGTGATCCACTAAATTAAATGTAACTTGTAGCATATCCATTACCCCATAACTATTATTGAGAGTATGGGGTGCTTAAGTAACTTCATTTTTTTCACTTCCCTACACATTGATAATAGAATTTTCCTTCTTAACTTTCTTCTAACCATGCATTTATCTTAGAAGTCAATGTAATCCACTGGCTAATGAATAAACTTGTCTATGCATCATAAACACGGTACTACATCCTATCAACCATATTCGTGGTTGATTGTGCATCAACTACTTGTCTATCATATACATGATTTTACTATCTGTTAACTTCATGTCGATTGCACACATAAATTTACTATGTATTAATAATATCCTACATGTGGTGCAAATATGCAAGTCTAACAACATACCATACAATGCATAATAATATAGCCATATAGAGATTAAGTACAATTCACTCATTAATATAACATTATAATTTACATAAACAATTACACTAAATAAACAACACATGAGACACAATAACACTTATCATTTGTAGTTATCCATCGACTCACTATAAATCTTAGACATTACACCCAATTATAATACTCATTGCTCTAAATCCTTTAGCAGTAAGCCACCCTTGCACTAGAGCTATGAGTCCAATAGGGAGAAGGCTCAACTAAATCCAAGTATTGTTATGCAGCCAATACCAAACAAGTACTACGCTAAGGTACCAACTCCAACATCCCCCATACATATATTCTATCATCCCCTAACCTACAAAATCTAAGGTAATGCACCTCATTCTTTCACTCTATAGTCCCTCATGTTACGCCACTTCCCTTCAAGGGATTCCCACACAAGCCAGTTAGGAAGTATCAAAGTATTATAGATTGGAGAATTCCAATCACCATCATCAGTCTTCCAGGAAACCCCCATATGCCCCAAATTGGTTAATCTTACCCAAGTGATTCCAGCTCTAGGGCTCTAGACTTACCCAAGACAAGCCAAGAAGAATCGACAACATAATCCCACTTAGGATTCACAATGTTGTACCATGCCCTTTATATCTTGGGGTCATATTCTATAAAGTAACTTTTGAAACATTATAATATATATTTTGCCTAGAAATCACGTCTTTGTTCCGCCCCCTCACCTATTCCTCTCCCTCTCGTGGAAACCCCCTATCTCTTGTGTTTGACTCAGTCTACAATAGTTATGTATTTTATTAACAAGGATGTACTTAGATATTACATTGTTTAATGATATATTTTATTAACATAGATGCAATTACATATTACATTGCAAGGCATACTAGCTTATCAATGCATAGACTCTTTAGCCTTAATCACGTAGTTACTTTGGCCTAAAAAAAAATAAACATAGACATTCAAAACTCAAAACACATAGATACATATGGACATTCAAGGCCAACCTATCCAAATTCATCAACCTAATGAAATAAATATGAGTACATACTCTGGGTCATTTTGAAAGTGTTACATAACTTGTATGTCCATGAAATGGAAGAAGAAAACATTTTAAGGAATGAAATTATAAAAAATCATCTTCTTTTTTTTTTTTTTTATCTCAAGGAGAGGGGGAGGTGACAAAACTGAACTATTTATAATGTTATATTTGATAAAGAAAGGAATGGTATTTTTTGAGGTTAGAAATATTTTGGGAAGAGGGGGTGACATTTATAATATTTATTATATTTGATAAAGAAAAGAGTTGTATTTTTAAGGTTGAAATATATATTTTTTCTTTCATATTTACAAAAGAATTGTGAAATTTAAAAAATCAAAGTGTTTAACATATCAAAAACAATTTCTAAAATTATCTAAAGTAAGTGTATCTTTATATATATATATATATTGTTAAAATATTTCATAAATGTTTATATGAATAGTAATTTTCAAATCTAAAGTAAAATCTCAGTTAAACATATATCATATAGATTGTTAAATAACCTAAAGAAAAATCAAGTTCTACACAACAAATTACACAGAGAGGAAAATGAGAATGAAAAAATAAACTAAAACTAATTTGATTATAATGAAGATTACATCAAACTATTACTATGATGCACTTATGATGTAAGCTTAACTTTTTGAATTAATAAAACGTGAAGTTTTATTTATAAAAACTATATATGTGTCATCATAATTTAAGATTCAAGGAATCATTAAATTTTAGATGCTCTGGTGGGTATTATGAAAATTTAATGTTGTTATATGTTTAACAAAGATTGTTTTCTCAACATGCACATTGGAAGGAGGGATATTCTTCTTCTTTTTGGATCTTGATACAATTTCTCTCTTCAACTCCTATAAGGATATCAAGCATCACTCAGACTAATGTTTATAGGTTTTGGAGCACCTATGGGACAACTATTTTTGCTAATCCCTCTTGTAAATAAATTTTCATGAATCGTAATTCATGTAAATAATATATGGATATGTAACAATTTTCTTTGGTTAAATCACATCCATAGTTTTTATGGGTTATCCTAAACCATTAAAATTTGAAAGTGTTTTTTGCTAATCTCTCTTGTAAATAAATTGTTATGAATCGTAATTAGTGTAAATAATATATGGATATGTAACAATTTTCTTTGGTTAAATCACATCCATAGTTTTGATGGGTTATCCTAAACCATCAAAATTTGAAAGTGGTTCATAATTTGCATGAATTCAAGTGGATTCAAAAAATTCCAATAAACCATGGTTTCAAGTAGTTTTCTTTAGTTGTTGTTACATCTCAATTTTTAAGTACATGGTATTACTTTCAATGATTATTTTATCATCGTTCTATTATTTCATTCTCCATTTGTTTCTTGTTTTCAATCATGTTTCCTAATTCATACAATATAGGGCATGTAATATGAGAAGTGAGACAACTTGAATTACCTGTATTTACATTAATTTCTTGAATTGCATGATATTCTTGTTCTCTCAATGTTTGTAATCTCTTTCTCATCCTTTCCCTCGCATTTCCACTATGCTTGGCAATTTCTTTCCTTTTCAAGATCCAAATCTCCAATTTCCCATGTTTGTTGTGAATTCTTATGTAATTTTCATGTTCTGATATTTTTCTATGAATGGATATTTGCTACTATTTTTTCATGCATTCAAACTTGGACTATTTTCTTTTTCTGGGTTGACAATAGAAGCTTGATAAAGTTGTTAGTCTGTAGCATTTAGCATCAATACCATTAATAATAGTTGGTGCGTGGTTAGTTTTTAAATGGCTTGATCGAACCACTAGTTAATCACATTCACGGCTCGATCAAGGGTTTCTTTAACACTCGATTGAGCTATTTTAGTTTCAAACTCAAGCACTTGATCGAATATTTTAAGTGCTGGATCGAGCTACTGAGGTCCTAAAAATCACAGATTTATCACCCCTTGTGTAGATTTCTCTGCAACTCAATTTTTACCCTAGTGGATTTAGGGAAAATTTTGTCCTTAAGTGGTGGACTTGATCATGTTGGATTCATGAAAGAATCCTCTATCCAATGGCATATGAGTTTGACACTTTCTAATTCATATAGTATTTTTCATCTATTTTTTTAAGAACATAATGCTTGAATTTGTTTTGGACAATTTCAAATGCGCTGAATAAAAAATCAATAACATAAAATATACACAATGAAATTATAAAAAAAAATACCATTATCTTTGTTTACGAGTCATCTTCAAAAGTGTATTCTTGATTTTTCAATTTATTTAAGAATTTGAAAAAAAATATTACATGAACACGTCTCTACAAAATGCAATTGAAATATTTCTTCAGCAACTTCAAAAAATAATAAAAAATATAATTTCGCATAAAAAAATAAAATTTTGCTATGAAAAAATGAGTTCTCTCATGCTCATATATATATATATATTTTTAAATTACACATTTTATACTAAGTTACGTTGAGCGAATACACACATACCTCTTAAGATGTGTGAAAATTTGTCAGGACAAACATTGCATTTAATGGAAAATTGATAGATTATATCACAATAAAAATTTTGCAAAAAATATCAATAGGAAAAAAACATAATTCTCCACAAATTGTCTTTTGCTCCAAATCAAAATTCACAATCCTTAAATAAATTTTGAGGGCTTCACTTTGATGGAAGAGAAAAATTTTAAAATTTTATGGTAACATTTGGCCCATAAGTATAACCCATTTTCATACATTCACCTAAAATTCATCTATAAATACATATTACTTTTATCATAACTAAATTATTAATAATCACTAATATTCATCAATGTACGTGATAAGAAGTGATGAATTTCTTGACCCAACGTATCTTGTTAGTTGAACCGACTGTTATGGAATTCAAATCAGTGATTCATATTTTCATTATCCAAATATCCCAACAACTAAATATTAATAAACTAAAATTGTATGCAAACTTATCATAAAATTGGTCCACGGTGTTCACGTTGTTATCTTAACGCTACTCAAATTTCAATGATGGTAAATCACTTCATATTTGTGGTTTTTCCCAGCACTTGGAGCAGGGTTGTTTCCATGGATAAGAAAGCTTCCTAGAGATAGCCTCTAGTTGATTATAGATCATTGCCTAGGAAATCTTAAGTAAAGCTGGCATATTAGTCATAGGAGCTTGTAGTACTAAGAGTTTTTTGTCACGAATAGCTTGAAAGGGTTGGTTCAGAACTGCTTATGAAGCACACTGTAAGAAATAACATGTGTGCAGAATTCCATAGGGAGTAATACTCAAACAGTGGTGGCCAAAGTAGATTGAAACTCACAATGAATTAATTGTTAATGACGATGGAATAGTAAGAGATAATAATGAGAAAATCCATCAAAAAAGAGCTTAGATTTTAAGAATTATGTATCACTGGATCTAGAGGAAAACAAGAGCAATGAGAGGTTTATGAGATGTTGAGATGCATGGAGCGCCTTTTAAAGACCTTATCACTTTATCAATACAGGTATTTTTTATCAAAGATTTGACTAAAATGAATCTGCATATAATGGGAATATATCTAGTTGCTACTTACATGCAATATGAGGGGAATGTCAAACACATAATGAAATACTGAGAAAGACAAACATACTACAAATCAAGGAGTTTAGAATTGCGACCATTCTTCCATTAAATTCTCTAATAAAGTACATACATCAGAATTCATACAATTCCTTTCTGAAGCAGGAAAATGATCCACTTAGGAGTTTCTTTCCCAAAATTTTGAAACTTTTTAAAGAGTGGCTTCCCTCTATTTATAGGAAGAGGGGAGCTCTGAAATATAATTACAACAAATATCTTAGCCCATCCTCAGTTGTTAGATTAACTAGCTGTTTCAGCCTGGGATGCCTCTGCGGCCTAAAAAGACTACAATCAACTTAATTGCCTCATTAAATTGTGACAAGTAAATGATAACAAAACAAGTCAATTTACAGAGGAAAACTTATGCAAAATATCTTAATTCGCATCCCTGTGATGGCCTTTTCTCAGGTTTTTTTTATTGCCTATGGTCTGGCCTCCTCTTCTACTCAGTCGATTCCCATCGCTTCTCCCTTTACTTCTCAAATCATTCATTCTCCAAAGATGGGAGTGGTCAGCTATCAGTTTAATTCCATAGCACAAAAGAAAAGGTTACCCAAACGATACTTCGTCTCCCCTCTGCATAGAGCATCATGCTGAATCATCAAGTCCTCCTAAGCTTTCATGCCTTCATTTACTTTATCTGTGTCAACCCCAATTTTGTGTCACAAGGAGCCTTACAGGGTCAGCCCATGCCGATTTTTGAATGCTCCATGACCTTCTTAAATGCCTCAGTTGCTAACCTACCATGGCTTTAAAGCTCTCCATTAGCTTATCGAGTAGTTATCGTATCAGGATTTCCCATTAAAATTCCTTACAGGGTAGGGCATTCTGATCCACGATAGCCCCTTTTTCTTTGAGCCCCTTTTGCTTCATGTGACAAGGGGCTATGACCAAGCGCTTAGTCCTCGAGTGCTAGGACCTTTGGACTTGTGTCTAGGAGACTCGTCCCTTTGTTAAACATAATCCCGCATATCAGCAATTTCTAATGCTTGCCTTTGGTGCCTCCTCTCCAACATTATGATCTTCGATGCGCGATGCGGTCTAGCCCACTTGGAAAATGAATAAGGGAGGGTACACGCCCTCTATAGTTTGCAACCACCAAACACTGATTGGTCCGACCCGATATATCACAATCGACACATCGCCAATTCCCAAGCCGTGCCACTGATGTGACCTGCCTTCCTGTGGGACCACTCCTTAGCACTCAGCCCTCTATCCTTTGCTTCTCAACATGAATGTGGGCTAGCCCCTGTATCAGAGTTTCAATATCGACGAATTCCCTATGATGCACAATGCGTTGCTAGCCTCAATCATTGATTGCTGATTGATGACGTCATTAGTGCCATGCGTCGCTTCAGGGGGGTGCACATGTCACATGGATATACCCTCCTAGGACCCTGAAAGTATCAGATCAACATGCCATGTGTCCTCTATACTTCCATGTCATGGTGACATCAATAGCACTATGCCTTTATCAGATCCAATAATACACCCCCGCGTGGCATCCTTAGAGGAGAGAATAAAGGCATGTGTGCCCTTTGGTTTTGTGTTGATTTCCTTTGTCACGTTTTCTGAGGTGCTCCCCGGAATTTTACTATGTTGGCTCCTTTTCTCGGAATTTTCTTTATAATGGTCATTTTCAAACTGTCGGGACCTCTGATGTGTGACCTGCCAATGCGCCATGCTATTGGCCTTTTGATATTTGTGACCATCGATTGCCGACATGGCTCTAACCTCCAATTATCGTACTGTACACTATGCCTTGGACCTTCGAACTCTAATATCAGTGATCACTGATCGTATATCAGTGATTTTCTTCTGTTGTACCATGCACTAAACTTTAGGACCTCTAATCTCTGATCGCAAGAATTTTCCTTAAGGCATTTCCCCTAGGCTTTTGGTTTTCAAGGGTAACTTCAATCTACTATAGCTTTTGATTTCGGGGTCTAGTTGAGGGGTTCTATATATTTTTGAAGTATAATTCTGAGCGTTGTCCATTGGAGGAGGTCTAATTCATATTTGAATGCTTATGTGGCTTTGAAAATGGATGCAAACATTTATGTTTGATTGCACATTTTTAACAATTGCTGAGAAACTTTGCAGAGGGTGACAACATTGGCTCCACCCAGGGATAGTGCCTTATTGGCAAGGTGTCGAGAACTTGCAGACTAGTGGCCTTCTATCCATCGGGCTTGGATATATTTCAATCAAGTACATAAAAGAAAAATAAGAAATGTAAAGGATTGAAAATATAACTATTTTTTTTTTTTTTATACAATGTCTCACAGGTATGTACAATGGGTGAGGGATGGATCTTTTGGTGCCAGAAGTATAATTAGAGGAACGACCATTTACAGGCAACTCGAGTGTCTCACCCTCTAAGTTCTCTAGTAAGAAAACATTGTTTCCCTTTGTCTCAACGTTCTTGAAGGGCCCAAACCACAAGGGTTTCCATGTTTTCCTTTATCTTCTCTTCTTGCATCCCACCTTAAAACTATATCTCCTGGCTGAAGAGGTCTATCTTTGGTCTTCCTGTCAAACATGGACTTTACCTTTTGCTGGTAGTTCTCTAGCATGTGATTCACCTTCTCTTGGGTTTCCTGGAGTTCCACCAATTGTTGTATCCTTCTAGTTAGAGATTTGGGTTCCTCTTCTACATCTTGTAGTATCTTAGCCAATGACGTAGCAAGCACAATGAGGAATACATCAGCTTTCCCATAAACCAACTCAAAAGGGGATTTTTCTGTGGATCTTTTTGGAGTGACTCAGTTTTCCCGTAGTGCGAATTTCAGCTGGGAATCCCAATTCCTATGACTTTTTTCAATTCTCTTTTTGAGAATTCTTACCACTGTCTTGTTGGAAGACTCAACAAACCCATTTCCTTGGGGATAGTAAGTGGTGGAATGGCTAGCCGTGATGTTATATTTCTGAAAAAATACAATAAACTTTATAGACTTGAAAGCCCAGGTGTTGACAGTCACAATCTTTACAGGGCACCCAAACCTAGCCAAGATTTTTTCCACTAGAAATTTCTAACCACATTGTTAGTTGCATTCTTGGCTGGGATTGCTTCTACCCATTTGGTGAAGTAGTTTGTGGCGGTGAGGATCCACTTGTTTTGGCCACTGGAAGGAGGATGGATTTGCCTGATGAAGTCTAGTCCCCATTGTATGAAGGGTTATTCTATAATAATGTGGATCAAAGGGAGTGGAGCCAATTTTTTCTTCTCGACAAGTACTTGACACTGCTACCAAGCCCTAACATAAGAGTGGGCATCTCCAAACAGTATGGGCCAATAGAACCCTACTTTACGTATCTTATGTGCAATGGTCCTCCAGTTGTAGTGCCCCCCACAAACTCCATTATGGAACTCATCCATCACTCTTTGTGTTTCTATTTCAACCAAACATAACAACAACGCTCCCACCGAGTATTTATAGTATATTTTCCCATTAGATATAAAAAACTTATGGGATTGATCTCTCAATGCTCTATACTTGGACCTCTCCACCTTTGTTGAGCATCTCATAAATAGTAAATAGTGGATGATATTTTGGTACCAAGCCAAATTTTCATATTTGATATGAATCTTTTGGACTGCGGTTTGGATCATGGGTTGTGTCCCCTCTTCACCCCCTTCTACTAATAGATTTATCCCCAATTCCTCATAATTTGACTCTGATAGGATTTTACCCAATACTTTTCCTTTAATGAGATTTGTGGGTATTACCTCCATGTCATACTCCTGGATTCTTGCAATCCACTTACCCCTTTTACCCTCGTTGTTTCCCTGCACTAGGATGTCCTTCACCACTACTATTGGGACATAAGCCACGATGTTCGAATGTAACACATAGACTCTGAAAGCCTTTAAAGCTTTGCCTAGAGCACATGCTTGTTTTTCCAATATATTATATTTTAGTTCCACATCCCATAACGCCCAACTGAAAAAGGTTATGGGTTGCTCATGGCCTTCCTTATTTTTCTGAAGTAATACAACAATGATAGTATGGGGGGGGGGGAAGAAAATATATAAAACGACCTTGAATAGTCCGAGCTAATCAACATCGGAGCCTCTGCAAAATATCTTTTGATTCTAAAAAAGGATTCTCGGGAATCTGGACCCCACTTTACCTCATTTTCCTTTTTCAACATTTCAGTAATGTTGCCTTTCACCATTTCTGTGTAGTTAGGCACAAACCTTCTTAAGAAATTAACCCTCACTAAGAAGATTTTGACCTATTTCTTATTCCTTAGTAAGGAAATATGACTGATCACCTCCACCTAATTTGGATTGATCCTTACCCCTTCCTGTTTTACAACATGCCCCAACAGCTTGCCTTTGCTCAAAGTGAACTGAGATTTCTTGGGATTCAAAGATAGCCTGTACTTTCTGCTCTTTTCAAAGGTAAGATTCAAGTGTTTAATGTGTTTTTCATCTATTTTGAAGAAAATAGTGATGTCATCTAGGTGGATATTGGTGGCCACTAGCCTATTCCACCTAGACCCCCAAGTCAGTTTCATCTATTTCCTTGTTCATTTCAGCATTTACTATTTTTAGTAGTTTTTCGTGTCATGAACCTTCAGAGCAATTTTGACCCCCTAGACAATGTTTTTTTGTTTTTTTTTTTTGTTTTTTTTGTTTTTTTGTTTTTTTTGTTTTTTTGTTTTGTTTGTTTTTTTTTTTTTTTGTTTTTTTTTGTTTTTTTTTTTGTTTTTTTTGTTTTTTTTTTTTTTTGTTTTTTTTTGTTTTTTTTTTTTTTTTTAACAAGCCCATAGCCATGGGTAGAGGCATATGGTGAAACTCATAGTTCGATGAGACCTTTCCAACAAGGTATCATACATGCCAAATGGAGATAATATGACCAAGTTACGACCCCGGGAAGTTGGCTTCCCAACTAACCCCAACGGGGCCCACAAACTCTTGGTGTTACATCTCTTTGGGTTAGGGTTTTGGTTGCTTAGGGCTTTCTCATGTTTTCCAATAATAAATACGCCATTGAACCTCATTGTAACATAGTTTAGCGACATGTAGCCGCCACATCTCTTCTCAGAGATAAGCTACCATTTCCCGAGCTATCTTATTTCCATTCTGTTTGTAAGCATAGTTCAGAATTTTTCTATTAATGAAATGAAGTGTTTTTTGCTGCATCTCTATGTTTATGATTATATCTGTATCAAAGTGATCTTCTCTTTCTCTGTTTTTCTTTGCATGTTGCCAATGATGTCAGGGTATAAGGAGTTAGGACTTGATTTGGTTGAACCATTCCAAGATTAGCCTCACAAAACCCGGTGACCTCCCATGGCAAAAGAAAAGAAAGACGAGGGGGTTGGATATCCTTTAAAAATGTTGCTCAAGAAAGCCCTCAAGTGACAAAGGGGCACGGTGATGGATACTTTACCTAGATCCTTCGAGGACTACCCACAAGTGATCCATCTTCATCCAACAACCACTCTGGAGGTGCCACGACTTTTAAGGTACAAGTTAACTTTGATATTCCCATTTTCAAAGGCCTGATAGATGCAGACACTGTAGATGAATCCTTAAATCTGTTGGAAGGATATTTTTCAGTTCATGACTTTTCCAATCAGGAAAACATTACTTTGCACTTCTCAAATCTACCCCACACGTCAAGGATTGGTGGGAAACATACTATGACCAAAAGGAAGAGAGTGAACCCTTGTTGTTTTCAGCCATACCCACTTGGAATTATTTTCAAGATGCCATTAAGGAACAATATTACCCTGTAGGGAGATATGAAGACAAATACATAAAGTGCACCACGCTAGGAAGGGACCAAGATGTGCCAAAGTTCACAAATATTTTCCATACCCTTCGCATGAAGATGGGTATCAAGGATACTGAGCAGCATTTGGTGCTCAAGTACTGCAACTGTCTAACACAATTACATCCAAGAAGAGATGGAATTCCTGGACATTTACTCACTTTCACGGTGTATTGGTACACTGTCGATATTGAGCAGAAGTTTAAACAAAGGAAGCATGACTTTTGACTTGCAAATCCAAAGAAAGGAAAAGATTCCCCCAAACCACAAAACAAAGAACTAAGTGAAGGCGGGGCTACCTAAGATAGCCCACCGAAGCCACAAGCGAAGAAAAAATCACAAAGAAAAAGAAGGACACAGGAAAATGGTGCGAGTTCCATAAGAGATCCACTCACAATACAAGTGACTGTTGGGCCAACCAGTCACTCATGGCTGAGATGAAGGCTTCCAAATCAGATGCAGGTCTCGACTCTAAATCAGAACCTACTAAGGGAACTGAAAAAAGGATGCAAATCATTGATTCAGAGTCCAGTGCCACTGTGGTGGATGACATCTTGCAACCCTTCACCAATGCCTTTGTGGTGGTGTATTTAGATGACATCTTGATCATCAGCCAGAGTTGGGAAGAGCACCTCCACCATATTCGATTGGTCCTTCAAACCTTCAACAACACTAGTTGTGTGCTAACTTGGAGAAAGTCACATTTGTCCTGACCCAAGTTCAATATCTGGGATACATCATTGACTAGAAGGGTGTACATGTGGAACCATCCAAGATACAAGTCATTTGGGATTGGCCAGCCCCAACCACTCTAATAGAGCTCGACAGCTTTTTGGGTCCTGCCAATTTCTACCATAGGTCCATGTTGGGGTTCTCTCATATCACTTGGCCTTCAAGTCAAGTCACCAAGGGCATAGTGAAAGAAAATATTTTTTGGTTGGAAACCCAACAAAAAATGTTCTTTGAGTTGAAGAATCACCTTTTTTATGCACCAGTGCTCACATTACCAAACTTGAAACAACCATTTGAGATTGAGACAAATTCCTCTGACAATGTTATTGGTGTGATTCTTACTCAACATGGGCATCTAGTGGCTTACCATAGTGAGACACTTTCAGACACGGTTTGAAAGTACCCCACTTACAACAAAGAAGTGTATTCCATTGTGTAGGCCCATCATCAATCGAAGCATTACATTCTAGGGAAGGAAACGATCACCCACACAAACCACCAACCTCTACAGTTCATACAAACACAAGGGAAGTCGCAGAATGATTGGCATAAAAAATGGTCCACCTATCTACAACAATTCCATTTGAACATTAAGTATAATAAGGGCAACACCAATAACTTCATTGATTTCCTCAGTCGACCAATGGTCATGGCGCTAATCACTGTGCTCAACTCCTGTGGGCACGAGGCATCGGAGTGGTTGTGTCTTTACAAGAGCAATCCAGAATTAAACAGCATATACAAGACATTCCTAGAAATTTTCACCTTCAGGATGCACTGTTATGCCACCTGGGACACATATGTGTTCCTTCTAGTGGGCGTGTCAATATGATTTGGGAGGCGCACTACAGTCAGTTCATTGGACATTTCGGAGTAGAGAAAATAGTGGTGGTATTGCAGAAGTATTTTTATTAGCCAAAACTTCGTCAAGATGTTGGGAAGTACATTAGATCTTACACTGCCTACACCATTGCCAAACCAACCATCAAGAAGAAAGGCTTGTATACTCCTCTACCTACTCCTAGCCGACCTTGGGAATCTGTCTCCATGGATTACATGTCAGGCCTTCCTTCTACTAAGCATGACAATGATTGCATTTTCATGGTCATTGACATATTCTCTAAAATGGCCATCATGGAGGCCTACAAGAAGAGTATCACAACGGAGTCCACTTCTAAGCTCTTCTTTGAGCAAGTGTGGGTACACTTTGGGATCTCATAGTCCATTGTCTCAGATTAGGACAGTAGATTTCTGAGTGCATTTCGGTCAACTCTCGGGTTGATGTTGGATACAAAAATTACTAAGTCCATGACTTTCCATCCCCAAATTAATGGCCAAAGAAAAGTTGTCAACAGGATGATCGTACACATTTTGTGCATGTACAACTCGAAGCATCCACACATGTGGGATGAAAATCTCCCTATTGATAAGCCTCATAAATGGGTAATTATATGGGTTAATTTTACCTCCTAACCTAGTCAAACCAACCATTCTCTTAGCTTATTACATGATTTTCTGATTATATTTATGCTTATAGAGTGAGTTGATTTAGTTATTGTGCCATTTTGTCTAACATGTATTTAATGCAGATTATTGATGAGTTTCGAGGTCAAAGTCAAGGATTTAATGGACAAATGGCAGCAATAACTCGAAGTGGACAAAGAAGAGGACTTATAGGAGGGAATCCCCCTCATTTATTACTCCTCACTTCCAATTCCCCTTCATTCAACTCGGAGTACAAGCAGTCAAATCATGCACTAGAAGGCAACCGAGCGAGCTGAGGATGATTGATGATTATCTGGAGTTTTGGGAGCCAAGCCTCCCTGATTTTAAGGAAATTGTTGGTAGATTCATTTGTATAAGTAGATAGGCCTATGGCCTCACTAGGGTCATATTTTTGTTGGATTTTAGCATATGTAAACTCTGCTCCAACTTTGAGCTTATATTTTGTGACAGTTTCATGTAATCTTGCTATTGTTTTGAAAATTTAAAGATGGAATCATTTTTGAGCTAGCACCGAGTTACCTCAGAGGGTTGAATCTCTTAGGTTAGGGCGTAATCCAAGTAGCCAATATCCTCTTTACTTGTATCTATATGCTTTGTTTCAGCTTGTAGATTAGTTGTTGTTAGATGTATTTCCTTTATGGTTAAGAATAGGTTGCTTTTGATGATTCAGTAGTTTGCTTCCAATTGTGCTTTCTATAGAAAGTTAAGTAGTGATAAAGAGAAGATCAAAAAGGATAGCAACAGTGCCTTGGCCTCTCTTCCTCCCTTTGGGACCATGATTGGAGGCAAAGACCCTCTTGCTACCCCAAAAACACAGATTTTCCTCATTCATAGGACTTCTAGTGTTTGCAGCTTTTCAGTAGGTTAATAATCTAGCTTTTCTTTGCTTCAAATCTTCTTCATCATGCTCACTTCTTTATTTGCAATAGTATTCTTTCATGCTTTCCTTTCTTGCAACATTTCTTAGCATTTCCTTTCATAGATCATAGTTTAGACTAGTTTGATGCAAAACTCTGTTTTTCTAGATGCACTCATTTCATCGTTTGTTTGATCTTATTGGTTGATTGTCACTTCCTTTGTAGCAGATCTCTTCTAGAAGTATGCCATTCTATCATCCATCACATCCTCCATCTGATCCATGCCCTATAGGTCGCCCAAACCTCACCTCAATTCTGCCTTAGTTTCCTGAATTTCCATAGAACTTCTTCCTCTCTTCTTGAGCAAACCCAATCATCTTCCTCTCTCCTGGTGATTCATGGTAGACCTTAGGCACCCTAACACCTCATTAGAACCTTCATACACCTTTTCCACCCACTCTCACACCCCCAAAATAGTGAAAAATGCTCTCAGCCTCCTCCTATAGGCCTCTTGTAGTTTCCTTGTTTTCCTCCTGTAGATTTCTTGTGTCCTCCTCTAGATTTTCCTGTAGGCTTTCTTTTGAAGGCCGAGTGTGGGAAAAGCCTCCAGAAAGCCACCTGAGACCTCTTAAGACCCATCCACACCATCCTACATCCTCTCAAAGCCCAAAGACACCCTCCAACGCCACCTATTCGCTACCACATTCACACACAATAAATTACATGCATGTCAAATTCACATAAAAATACATAAAAATCCAAAAAGATGGTTTTTGCTTATTTACTTCCAGAAATAGCTTAGGTAGATGTTTACTTCTTTGAGTAAGTAATGGCATTCCTTTCATGGTTTTCATAGTGCTTTCTGCAAAAGTAGGATTAGTTGGTTAATTAGGGTTTACTAGTTTTGCTTTACATTTCAGTCTTTCTCCTTTTAGTAGTTAGAGTAGCATCTGTAGAGTAATTTTTCTCTCCTTTCATCTCATATAGAGCTTCTTCTAGAATCCATAGAATTTGTCTTGAGCTCCTAGTGATCTTGTGTCGGTTGACCAAGTGACAACCTGTGGTAAGAGCTAGTACTTGTGCATACAACACCAATGCTTCCAAGTTTGTTACAAACTACTGGGTTGATAAGAATAAAGTAGGCAGCCAAAGAGTTGTAGCATTATTGTTGCAATACTGGTGCTCACCACTTTTTGGTGCCATTGCTGGGGAAGCATCAGAGTATTATGTGATTATCGCTTTCTTCTATTTTCTATTGCAACATTTTGCTAATAGTTTATTTTAGCAAAAGTAGACTAGTCCTTTCTTTTCCTTCAGTTCTACATTTCCTTGCTTTCCTTTTCAATTATGCAAATTTCATTTCAGCAAGTTCATTTCAGTTAGTTGCAATTTGTTTTGTTCAATCAATTTCAGTTTCTGTAGGTACTATCAGTATGGGGAAAAGAAAAAACAACCAAAAATATTTCCTTTCATGCCTCGTAGGAATAGAGATAACTTAGGAAAATACTTGCCCAACACCTCCACTTCTTCACACAACCAACCTTCTCTCTTCTTCGGTGGCTGCAATCAAGACGAACCCTTAGGTGAACAACAAGACATATTTGAAGACCCTATAGGGGAAGAAGAAGAAGAAGAAAACATTCCTCTTGAGCTAATGGCTGAAAACAGAAATGTTGGGGGGCAATACCTTTTCTTCCAACTCATCCATTAAAGGTGAAATTGGAAACATGCTGGAAGACTTCAAGAGTGAGATGCTGCAGATTCTTGCCATGAAAATGGATACCTTACATATCAAAATAAAGCAAGAGGAAACAGAGAGGTCTTTGGCTATTTTTTTCCCTAAATGCCCCAGGAGGCATCCTAGGAATGAATTCCCTTTGAACTCTATAGAGGTTTGTTTAGTTTGTGAAGAAGATCATTCTACAGATAAGTGCCCTTCCTTGTGTGGACTTAAAGCTGTATACCAAGGGGCCGAAGGAGCCACTGAACAGATCTATTACAGAAACCAAAGGAGGTTTCATGGACCTAGACCATGCCAGTAGGAGATGCAAGCGAAATCTCAGGCATACTACAACCTAAACCAAGTCACCTCCATACCTTCTTGGGGTCCCCTTGCTCATCTTTCTTGGTCCACACCACCTCCTTAGTCCTTCACATCTCAATATCATGCCCAACCAGCCACCCATTCATTTCAATCCTATGTTCAACGACAACCACAGTGGAATGCATCTCATCAGGGGTGGAGTTCCCAATACAACTCTCTTCCCGCTCTTCTACCTCCACCACCTGCCCAACCACAACCCCATCCACAACCATCTCAAATATACACTCTCGATCTTCTACCTCCACCACCTGCCCAACCACAAACCCATCCACAACCATCTCAAATATACACTCCCGCTCAACTACCTATACCACCATTTCTAAACCCACACATTGAAGTAGCTCAAGCCATTTACAATGTTGAGGTACAATGCTTCGAAACAACTCCTCTTGAGCTCAATGGTATTCACCTTATCTCAGGAAGAGTATTGCAGAAAAGAGATTATATTGATATGATTGAAGGACCACCTCTAGAAGAAGAAGATTCAAAAGAGAAGATCAAAGAACCATGGGCTGCACTTGATGGAGAGAAGACATCAAAATCATATATCGAGAGAGCTCCCTCATGCTTATCATCAAATACTCCATGTATTTAAGAGAAAAATCATCAAAAAGAGGAAGATGTGAAGGTCATGGTAGATGAAGACATGAAGAATGATCCAGATCAGAAAAAGAACCAAGGACATCACAACTATATTCAAATATGCTTTTAGACAGTCACTAAGTTGTAGCATCACTCTCTTCCTCAACTATGCTTGATCCCTTCAAAGTCAAATCATTTGGTCTTTGAAATCCAGGTACATGTCAAAGCATACATTACAAGCCTCCACATCATTTTGTCTATCATCTTGATGTGCACATGGCTCCATTGGAAGTATTCTTATACTTGAAAGTGATTTTTCTTTTCAAGTAGGGTAGGGTAGAAAAAAAATGAAAAATAAGATAAAAATAAAAATAAAAATATAAGGTGAAAACCTCCTTGGAGGCACCTCAGATTGGTTCATTGATTGAAAACCTACATGAGGTGGTCAATAGGTTGGAAAGAAGAAAAGAGAGAGAAAAATTATCCTAGGTGAAAACCTCATTTGAGGCGCCTAGGCAGACCTACTAGTTGAAAACCTCATTGAGGCGGCCAGTAGGCCTAGAAAAAAAGAGAAAAAAATAAAAATCCTTGCTCCATGCATGCATGTACTCTCCAACATCTGCAAGCAACAAGAACAAGTTGGTACCAAAAGGAAAATTTGTCAAGCCTAGTCAAAAGAAGTCAAATTTTGACTTTCTCCTACTTCGCTAAAATGCTCCAACAAGGCCAAGGCCATGCCAATTCATCACCATCATCTATTTTCACCATCCACCAATCATTCTCAAACTTCTACCACTCATTTTCCTTACTGTCCTAAAAAAAAAAACTACACGATGCTTTGTTTTATTATAGGAAACAAAAATACATAGAGCAGAAATTTGTTTTTCCCTAACTTGAAAGCTGTGCACCCATTTAATAAATTGTTTCATGGGGAGATGCATATGGATGATGGTAACATGCTCGAGCAATTTCAGCAAATTCCATTGCACGGTTACCATGAAATTGGCCTCCATCTCCTTCAACAATTTTTGCATTTTCTCAATATCCGTGCATCCATTTAAAAAAATGTTTCATGGGGAGATGCATATGGATGATGGTAACATGCCCAAGAAATGTCAACAAATTCCAGCGCACAGTTTCAAATAAATCAACCTCCATCACCTTAAGCCATTTTTAGTTTTTCTCAAGATTCGTGCATCCATTGACCAAAATTTTTCTATGGGGAGCTGCATAATGATAATGGAAACATGCTCAGAAAGTTTTAGGTCAATCCAGTCTACTGTTTGGGAGGTACGAACAAAACAAGAGCTCCTGTAGGAATTCCTGTAGCAGCTGATCCCATAGAAGCCTAGCACGAGCAGCAAGGGACAACTCATGTAGCTCAGCTCCAGCAAAAGAAGAACCTACAACAACACACAACAACACATCAACAAACAGGAGCAACATGCATAAAAAGAAATAAAGGCATGCAACAGAGAAAGCCACAACACCTCACATCAAATATATTCGGATCATAGGTAAGTAACTAAGTCACTCCTCTATTTGCATTTGTGTAATTAGAAGTCATGCAAAAGCAACGATATGGTTAAGGTTGAACGAGGGAAAGGTGGCCAATTAACTTGGCCACCTTCATCTAGTTGACTTCACTCATCTGAGATGTCACCCACATGTGCACACAATCAACTCTAGCACAAGATGCCAAGGACAGGTAGTGGAGGAAGTGTGAACTCTGATGCAATGATGGGATATGATTACAAGGAGAAGCCATGATTTCCAAGTAGGTGGGGACCAACGATCTAAATATGGACAAAGTATACTTTGCTAGCTCACCCCTCATCACCGAAAATATCCATAAAGGGTAATAAGTAATCCTCCCCGAGCATTGTCACCACCTTTTCCTTCATTCTCTCCTCGTAACTAAGCTAAAATAGTCTCCTTGTGCCCCCTTAGCCTCGTAACCATTGTCCTCCATTGATCTCTCCCATATTCCTGCTCTCAACATTTTCTATAGGAGCACCCACAGGTTCTATGGGAGCACCTACACGAATTCTATAGGAGGGACAGTAGGCTTCTACAGGAGGGTTGGTGAGTTGTTTTGAATGGAGAAAACTTGATTTTTTGCATGATTTTCGGTCTGAAGAGGAAGGGTTCATGCATGCCCCCTATTGAATATCAATATATGAAAGAAATGGTCTCAATTTGAGGAGGAAATAAGTCTTTAGGAGAGGAGAAAATACATAAGAAATTTTTCTGCTTATTTATAAAAAAAAACACAGTCTCCTCTATTTCTTTGTTTTTCTCAAAATTTGTTTTCTCCATCTCCACATTTGGTTTCCAAAAAGAGTATAAACAAAATGACGAGAGGGTTTATTAGAAAGGAGCCCACTAACTCCACTAGGCTCCATGCACATCCAGAAGCGGTGGACATCTTCATAAGGGAAAATTGGATGAATTTCTTTGAGAAATTTCAAGGGTTTGACGAGGAAATTTCCCAAGAGTTTGCTCTCTCTATGGTACCCCACACAAGAACTCATGCCACTGTCACCTTTAGAGGCCTTTCCATGGAGATAACCCCTGAATTTATTAGTAGGGTCACCACCCTTCCTCTTCGGCTGCCTTGGAGTAAGGATGAAAAACCAATTGGCTAGGCTGCCAAGAAAAACTTTTTCCAAAACATTGAAACCCCTGTAGAGGATAACAATGGCATTAGAAGGGCTAGCATACCATATCCTTGGGATGGTGTTAGCTATCAAATAATCAAATACATTTCCTGTGAAGGGAGGTACAACATTTTCTATGGTTATCACTTTAGAATCCTCCATGAATTAAGGTATGGCATGGACACTCCAACACCTTAGAAGCTCAGTATCCCTACTACCTCTTGCAGTCCCTCATTGACTCCAATACTAAGGTTCAAGCAGGAAATTCAGTGCAACTAGCTCACCATGGTTTAATCAAAATCCCAGTGGAGGAAGCCCTCCATACATTTACACTCTCTATAGCATGAGAAGTCTTCCGAAACATGACAGCTGAGGATAACATAAAGGCCTTAACCTATGATTTCAATCCTACTGGCAGTGACGAGGAAGAGTAGCAAGGGGGAGAAGGTGAAGCCACTAGTGAATTAGTAGAACAAGAAAGGAAGGAGGAAGAAATTGAAATAGAATAGGAGAGAGCTGAAGAACAAAGTAGGAAGAGATAGAAAAAGGGACAGAAGGAGGAGAAAAAGAGGTAGAAAAGGCAGAACAAGGAGAAGAGTACCCTGAGACCCTGGAAAGGGAGGCAACAGCTACCCTCACTGCCCTCAGTAAACCAATCAAGCCAAAGAAAAAGAGGAAAAGGCAGGCCTCCATGTATTTTATGGCTAGGAAGAGCACAAGAATCAAAACAGGCAAACCTCAGCCCTCTTCAAAAGTGCCAATTACAATTGAAGATTCACCTTCTTCCAAGGGGAAAGAATCCCCTTCTTCCAAGGGGAAAGAATCCCCTTCCAAGACATCTATCACATATGAAAGGGGGACTCCTAGATCTTCCACATGGAAGGAAAAGTTAGTACTATAGGACCCAAAAATAGTCCTATAGGAGGCTCAGACAGTTCTACAGAAGACACTATCAAAACTACAGGAGACCTAACAACTTGAGAAAAGGATAGAAGAACAGCCACAGGTGAAGGAGGAAGCACCAAAGATACAATAACCTAATCCCCAACCTAGTCTTTCTCTTTATTACAATCTACTTGAGGGAGGAAGGATAATCCCACCAAAATTTGCAATACCACTATTCTTTGAATTGGAGAAAGAAAGAGTAAGAACACATAGGTGGATGAAAATAGCCAAATCCAAAGGAGTTCAGGATGTTGGCAATATGGAAAACAAACTCAGGGAAATGGGCAGAGAATTGAGTGCTCTTAGAGATGGGGAAGCAATTACAAGAAGCCACCTTGAAACCGAAAATGAATTGCTAAGGAGGCAGCTGCAAGAGAAGGAGACCCAGTTGGCATGCATGGCCAGCTTATCCATGGAGGCATTGCAATGTAGAACACCAGAAAAATCCTATGGCCTCTACCTCAAGGACCAGTGGTTACAATTCCAGATAAAGACTTTGACATAAAGAGGCACAATACTTTTCCAAGATTACAGGCAGTTTATGGATCTATGTGACCAAAGCACATCAGAGGATAAGGAAAAGATAGCATAATTCCACCTACATAACATGGCCCTCATAGACATGAATGTGTGGGACCCCAATGCCAAGCTAGGGGACCTGCAATTAATGTCCATGGCATCATGGATGAACCATGAAGAATTGAGGGCAATAGAAATGAAAAGATTTATGATATAGGAGTAGAATGAGTCATTAATGATAAGAGCTGAGCCATCAGATCCTATGGCACTCATCAGCACACACAACCTGCTTTCCAATGACCCTCAGATTTCCCCTAGATATATTACCAATCAGGCACATTTTGAGGATATGCAAAGACTACTTGGGGATGACTGTGTGCATGCATACATGAGGAGATGGAACACCTTACCACACAGTTTGCAGATCAAGGAATATCATTCCCCCATGAGGCTAAAGGAGGCATTGAAAAGAGTGCCAATGTACAAGCACTCCATGCAGAGGCAGAAGGTGAACTGGATTGGCCTCAAAATGAGTCCCCCATTGCTGTTAGGCATGCTGGAAGGTAGAAGGGAAGAAGAAGAGGAAGAGAAGTGGAAGGAGATAGACAAGAAGGCAAGATTATATGGCAAAGAAGAGTGCACCACATTAGAAGCCTGGGATGTTAGGGAGGCCACCAGGGCCATAAAAAATGAGGAGATTGACTAAGTTGCTCAGAGGATAAGCAACACTTTAAGTAGGGGGGTGATGATGAGCCTCATAAATGGGTAATTATATGGGCTCATTTTACCTCATAACCTAGTCAAACCAACCATTCTCTTAGCTTATTACAAGATTTTATGATTATATTTATGCTTATAGAGTGAGTTGAGTTACTTATTGTGCCATGTGGTCTAACATGTGTTTAATGTAGATTATTGATGAATTTTTAGGTCAAAGGCAAGGATCCAGTGGAAAAATGGCAGCAATAACTCGAAGTGGACAAAGGAGAGAACATATAGGAGGGAATCCCCCTCATTTATTACTCCTCACTTCGAATTCCCCTTCATTCAACTCGAAGTACAACCAACCAAACCATGCACTAGAAGGCAGCCAAGCGAGTGGAGGATGACTCATGATTATCTCGAGTTTTGGGAGCCAGGCCTCCCTGATTTTAATGAAGTTGTTGGTAGCTTCATTTGTATAAGTAGAGAGGCCTAGGGCCTCACTAGGGTCTGATTTTTGTCGGATTTTTGCTGGATTTTTTTGTATGTAAACTCTGCTCCAACTTCGAGCTTATTTTTTATGACAGTGTCATGTAATCTTGCTATTGTTTTGAAAATAAAGATGGAATCATTTTTGAGCTAGCACTAAGTTACCTCAGAGGGCTGAAGCTCTTGGGTTAGGGCCCAATCCAAGCAACCAAGCTCCTCTTTACTTGTATATTTATGCTTTGTTTCAGTTTGTAGATTAGTTGGTGTTAGATGTATTTCTTTTATGGTTAAGAATAGGTTGCTTTTGATGATTCAGTAGTTTGCTTCCAGTTGTGCTTTCTATAGTAGGTTAAGAAGTGATAAAGAGAAGATTCAAAATTCTAGCAACAGTGCCTTGGCCTCTCTTCCTCCCTTTGGGACCATGATTTGAGGCAAAGACCCTCTTGTTGCCCCAAAAATAGAGATTTTCCTCATTCATAGGAATTCTAGTGTTTGTAGCTTTTCAGTAGGTTAATAGTCTAGATTTGCTTTGCTTCAAATATTCTTAATAATGCTCACTTACTTATTTTCAATAGTATTCTTTAATTCTTTCCTTTCTTGCAGCATTTCTTAGCATTTCGTTTCATAGATCATAGTTTAGACTAGTTTTATGCAAAACTCTGTTTTTCTAGATGCACTCATTTCACTGCTTGTTTGATCTTATTGGTTGACTATCAGTTCCTTTGTAGAAAATATATTCTAGCAGTAGGCCAACCTATCAGCCATCACATCCTCCATTTGATGCATGCCCTACAGGTCTCCCAAACCTCACCTCAATTCTACCTTAGTTTCCTACATTTTCCATAGAACTTATTCCTCTCTCCTTGAGCAAACCTAATCATCTTCCTCTCTCTCGGTGATTCATGGTAGACCTTAGGTGCCCGAACATCTCATTCCAACCTTCATCCACCTTTTCCACCCACTCTCACACCCCCAAAATAGTGAAAACTGCTCTCGGCCTCCTCCTGTAGGCCTCCCGTAGTCGCCCTATTTTTCTCCTGTAGATTTCCTATGTCCTCCTGTAGATTTTCCTGTAGGCTTTCTTTTGAAGGCCGAGTGTAGGAGAAGTTCCAGAAGGCCATCTGAGACCTCCTAGGACCCATCCACACCATCCTACATCCTCTCAAGTCCCAAAACCAATCTCGAACGCCACCTATTCGCTGCCACATTCACACACAATAAATTACATGCATGTCAAATTCACATAAAAATACATAAAAATCCAAAAAGATGTCTTTTGCTTATTTACTTCCAGAAATATCTTAGGTAGATGTTGTTTACTTCCTTGAGTAGGTAATGGAATTCCTTTCATGGTTTCCATAGTGCTTTATGCAAAAGTAGGATTAGTTGGTTAATTAGGGTTTACTAGGTTTGCTTTACATTTCAGTGTTTCTCCTTTATGTAGTTAGAGTAGCATATGTAAAGTAATCTTTCTCTCCTTTCATCACATATAGAGCTTCTTATGGAATCCATAGAAGTTGGCTTGATCTCCTAGTGATCTTGCATTGGCTGACCAAGTGCCAACCTGCGGTAAGAACTAGTACTTGTGCATACAACACCGACTCTTTCAAGTTTATTAAGAACTTCCAGGTTGATAAGAGTAAAGTAGGTAGCGCAGGAGTTGCAGCATTATTGCTGCAATACTGGTGCTCACCACCTATGTCCAACATAACTACAACAAAGCTATCCATAGCTCAACAGGCCACATCCCCTTTTAGGTAGGGCTGGGATTTATGCCAGTATGCTCCAATGATGTGGTCATGCCATTTGCAGTGACTCAGGTAGATTCAACTCACGCTCAATCTGAATTTGAAAGGGCTAGAAACTTCATTGAGTGCATTTAACACATCCTCCAATAGGTCCATGATATATTGGACAGAGCCAATGCTAAGTACAATCAGTGCCATGATCAACATCAAGTGTCGCACAAGTTCTAGGTGGGCGACAAAATTTGGCTACATTTGTAGAAGGAGCCCTTGCTGGACACCATTGCAAGCTTCGCCCACTCCGATATGGGCCATACACCATCACCAAGGCCAACAATGATAATGATTTTGAGCTCAGCATTTGACCGTTCCTTGGTCTGCACCTAGTGTTCAATGTAAATTGTCTTCGACCATACTTTCCACCATTGTTGGACACATATAACATTACAGAACAACTCACACCAACATAGCTCAACCCATACTACATTGAACATGCCACAACTGATCAAATCATGGACACACAGATCAAGAACACTCACCAACAGAGGCTACAATTATATCAAGTTGTCAAAGTAGGCCAACGCCTTCACTAGGGAAAGTAGTTCACTAGGGACCAGGTTCAATAGAAATTTTCCAATCGCCTATTCCATCTAGACCCCCCAGTCAGTTTCATTTGTTTCCTTGTTCATTTCAACATTTACTATTTTTAGTAGTTTTTTGGGTCCTGAACTTCCGGACCAGTTTTGACCCCCTAAACGATAGTTTTTTGGGTCTACAATAGGCTCGTGGTTGTAGGTAGGGGCCTGTGATGAAATCTATAGTACTCATCGAGACCATTCTAACAAGGTATCGTACATGCCAAATGGAGATAATCTGACTAAGTTATGACCCTGGGAAGTTGGCTACCCAACTAACCCCAACGGGGCCCACAAACTCTTAGCGTTACATCTCCTGGGGTTAGGGTTTTGGTTGTTTAGGTTTTCTCATGTTTTCCAATAATAAATAGGCCTGTGAGCCTCATTGTAACACATTTTAAAGGCATGTAGCCGACACATATCTTCTCAGAGATAATTTATCATCATCCAAGCTATCTTATTTCCATTTTGTTTGTAAGCATAGCTCAATATTTTTCTATTAATGAAATGAAGTGTTTTTCTGCTGCATCTCTGTGTTTATGATTATATCTGTAAGTGGTTGTGTTCCTTTTTAATTTTAGATTAAAAGAAGATTTGTTAAGGTTCCTAAAGTCCATGCACGGTCTGATTTCTCTGCTCTTCTTCCTAACAAGAATGAGAATTGCTACCCATTATGAGTATCTGAGGGGTACAATGATCTTTTCTTGAAGCAACTTCTTGACTTCCTTCTCGATTGATGGGAGGAGAAGTGGATTTATCTGTTTGAGTTTTTTCTTATAGGGCTTCATGTCATTCTTTAGGGGAATCTTATGTTGCATAATATTGACATCAAAAGTTTTCAAGTTATCATAAGACCAAGAAAAAACATCTTTATAAACTTTCAGGAGATTTAAGTACCTTTGTTTGTAGGTGTGGGGGATCTTGGTTGATAACTTGACCAACCAGGGTTCATCCTCTGAGCCTATGTTGCAGTCCTCCATGTGTTCCTCAGCTTCCTATTCAACAGGATTTGAAGCTACACCATTTGGTTTCACTATCCTTTCCAAAGTGACTAGAGCCCATGGAATGGCATCCCCCCTCCCCCCAACTACAAAACCTTCTAGCCAACAATGCTTTCCTCCCTTGTAGTTAGTTTCTCTTATGTTATTTATTCCTCTTCTCAGTCAATCACATAGTTTGAGAATTCCTCGATGACCTCCATGAAATGCTTGATCTACTCATCATCTTCAAATACTTGCCAATGTTTCACATTTTCCGACACCGAGGGTCTATATATGACTTCAATTTCATACTTGGGCAGAGGATTCTGTGGTGGCTTGAAGTTGTTGGCAGCAATGGCTAAGGAATCGGTCATTCAGCTTCCTTATCTTGGTAGGAAATGTATGTTGAAAGTTGAAAAAATTGTCGATCAAGTCCTAAACCTCATTTTTGTAGGCCCTCAGCTAGGGGTGTTTGGTTTGGCATTGGTCTTTGATATGCTTGACTACTAGTTCAGAATCTCCAAATATTGTGAGGCAGTCTATATTTAGATTCTTGGCCACTTGTAGGCCAAGTAGTAGTGCCTCATATTCAGCCACATTCTTGGTGGCATCAAAATCCAATTTTAGAGATAGAGGGATTAAGTCACCTTCTAGAGATATCAACAATATTCCTGCCCCATTCCCTTCTTTTCAATTTTCTCCATCTAAAATATAGCTTCCACACCTTGTTACATTCCATGAGTTGTTGGTTTGTTTGGACCGTAGGATGTATTTATTTCTCCTCTAGAATGAATTTATCTTCTTCCAGCATAAGGCATGAGATATCCCTCTCTATCCCATACATAGCTGCATTGTCTGAAAAATCAGCTCTGGTGATCATTTTGATGAATCTGGATTCTCTGTACAACCTTCTTTCCTCTCCACCAAAGATAGGAATGATAGTTTAAGTGAGATCTAGCTTGATAGACCCTCCCATCTTAGATCCCTAAGACTTGGAAAAAAGCATTCCAAACCTTGTTGGGATGTTTTCAACTACAATATCCATCACCACACTTTTCCCTAGGATCTGGACCAAATTGACCACCAGGGCCTTAATCATCACCAAGCACCTAACCCTCTTAGAGTCAAAAGAATAGAGATCCTTATAGGTCTTGGTTATTTCGAGACCCAACTCCTCCATTACGGATAATGGCATCAAATTATGGGAAGCTCCAGAATCTAACATGCAATTGTGTAGCAAGAGGTTGTGTACTACCAGAGTGACATAGAAAGGTGGTGTGGAACGATCTTGCTGTTGAGAAATGGCAACAAGAAATTTTAGTTTAATTTGTGCTTGAATTAAACTGAGAATTAAAATCGAATTCTATTCTCATAGAAACTTGTAAATAGTTAATTAAGTTTAATTAACTTAATTAGCTTAGGAATTTCAAGTTGGAAGTCTTTACTAAGTCATGTATATGTTCTCCCTAAGTTTTAGGGGTCCAGGATGAGTTTAATTGTGAGTTGTAAATAGGATCACTTAGTTTACTAAGTTATGTTTAGTTAAATTAGTTCTAAACTATTTGTGGAACTAATAGAGAGTTAACACTCAGTCAGTGCACTAGTTCATCCACAAGTGTCACTCCAGTTAACTGAAGATTCCCTCATCAGAAACTCATGCATGTCAATTCTGAGAAAGACCTTGTTGAGACTAGAGTGCAAGGACAATGCACTATCAATTGTATGATTTACTGAGTTGTAAATATCATGCATGCAATCAGGAAGAGGACCTAATGGATTATGCAGTTTTGAGGAAGGATTTCCCACTTTAAATATATGCTAATTCTCTCAGGAATTGTGCAAAGAATTAGAATCTTGGAGGCTTGGAAATTTAGCTAAGTATTGGCCAAAGAAAGTCATCAGGCAAAGGATAGGAAATACTTGTGCAGGTTAAGCTCAAGATTGAGCAGAGCATATTGTATTCATCCAAATTCTTTGACCAAGGGCCCAAGATATTAGGGGCTTGGAGAAATGTTGAATAGGCTAAGGATTTGGCTTGAGCTAGCTTGTGAGCTGAGAGAGTTCAACATAGTTGTGTGGAATTGTTCTAGTGAGAACAAGCTTCGTATCTTCACTTATATTTTTGATATATGCAATATAAATAGTGGGGTTTTGAGCAGTCAAGTTCCTAGATACTTCTTGTGTTATGTGCCATTGATTTATCTTGTTCTTGTTCATATTGTTTTCATCGATCTATTGGCTTCCGCTAGTTGAAAGTAAAAGTATATTTTTTTCTTGTGCATTAGTACATTGCATGAGCTTGGGAATCTACAGGATTTTCTACATGGTACTGGAGCTGAGAAATATATACTAGAGGAGATTTTGAAGTTTTCAGTTTTGGATTACAATTGAAATTCGAATTTGCAATACATACTTCAGGATTAATAGATGGTGTTCTACGGTTTGTGGTTCGAGTATGCCGTGGAAGACAACTAAAATTTTATAGACTGGAGGGATCGAATGGAGGTTATGCTAGAGGATAATGGCTTGAAGGAATTCATTGATCAAGAAATTCCTAAGCTAGTAGCATCAAATCCATAGAATTTGGCTAAATGGAAGAAGTGTGTGGTGAAGGCGAGGCAGAAAATCCTTCAGGGAGTTCGATACCACATTGTCTCGAGTCTCCATGGAAAGGAAAATCTATATGCTATGTGGAAAACATTGACTAACTTGTATCAGAACAACAGTGACCAAAAAAAATTGGCACTGAAGGAAAAACTTCAAAAATCAAAATGGAGAAATGTGAGACTATTCCAAGATTCTTGACCAAGTTCACTCAATGTCGTGATGAAATTGGAAGTGATGGAATCACGGTTTTTGAGGATGATATGGTGATTCTTGCTCTTCTAGCACTCCCAAAGAGTTGGCATAGTTATCAGGACTCTGTCAATGGTTGGGAGAAGCTTCCAGATTAGGAATGATTATGGTCGAATTTGATGTAGGAGGAGATCAGGAGGAACATCAAGGATGGCTATTCATCCAAGGCTGATGGTGAAGATAATTGTGCCTTAGCGATTAAGGTGAAGAAGGAGAAAGGGAAATCTTCCCATTCCAAATTGGATTCTTATCATGGAGGTAAGAAGAAATACATGTCAAAAGTGAAATTCTTTCATTGCCATGAGCTAGGCCATTTTGCTACAAATTTTCCACTCAAGAAGTCCAAGAAGAAGTCCTCAGGAGGAGCAGGGGGTTGAGACTTTGGCCTTTCAATTCAAATTGGTCTTTTCCCTCATTGCATGCATGATGTCATTAATGATGGGAAGTGTATGGTACTTATATAGTGGAGCTTCATTCCACATAACTTGCGACAAAGAGTTATTTAGTGACTTGGAGGAGAAATATCTATGGATTGATATCGAGATGGGTGACGATGGGAAGTATGGTGTTACTGGATTGGGCACGATTACTTTTCAGAGGGATCATGGGGCTCCAGTCACCTTGAATAATTTTATGTATGTTCCCGAGTTGAAGAAGAACTTGGTGTTGATTTCCATGCTTGAGGATAGAGGCTATGATGATATTCTTGAGAGGAAAGGCATTCCTTCGACACATAGCCATGGGTCAAGTAAAGAAGATATGGATTTAGGTGAAGAATCTCTATAAGCTTGAGGTAGAGGAGTGTGCTTCTTTGAGAACAAAATAATAAAGGGTGTAAAGCCAAGACATTGGTGAGTTATGGCACAAGTGATTGGGCCACTTGCATCATGGGGCTTTGAAGATATTGCAACAAATTTCTACTAGTCTTCTCAAAGGTAAGCTTGAGCAAGTTAATACATGCAAGGGGTGTACTTAGGGAAAATACACCATGTCTTCCTTTCACGATAGAGATAATCAAGCAGAGACTATTTTACAGCGAGTCCATTCAGATGTGTGTGGCCCATTATTGACAACATCCACAGCCAAACACAGGTATTATGTTATATTTATTGATGAATTTTCTCGAAAATGATGGATATTTTTCATGCAGAAAAAGGATCAAACCTTCACAAAGTTTTGTGAGTTTAAAGAATTGGTGGATAAAGAGTCGGGCAAGAAGGTTAAAGCTCTAAGGAGTGATAATGATGGTGAGTATGCCTCAAATGAGTTTAAGAACTTATGTGCAGCTGAAGGGATTAAACAAGAGTTGACGACACCCCATAACCCTCAACAGAATGGGGTGGTTGAGAGGAAGAACAAAAGCATAATAGGGAAAGCAAGGGTGATGTTGCTTTATCACGACCTACCACTACACTTGTGAGTTGAGGCATGCAACACAATGGTTTATGTTTAGAACCATAGCCTAGATCAGATACTTGAGATGAAGACACCAGAGGAGGCTTATTCGAGTAAGAGGCTAGATGTTTGTCACTTTAGGAATTTTGGGTCATCGGTATATTTCCATGTGACCAACGATGCACGAAAGAAGCTTGAACTGATAGTAGAGTTGGGAATATTTGTGGGGTACACTGATACACCTCACAACTATCGAGTGTACTTGTGACCAACAGGAAGACAATGGTTTGCAGGGATGTTAGATTCAATGAGGAGAAGGCCATGCAATAATCCATTTCTTGTTGAGAGGGGTGTTGAGAAATGGTATTAAGAAATTCCAGTTTAATTTATCCTTCAATTAAACTAAGAATTAAAATCAAATTCTAGTCTCATAGAAACTTGTAAATAGCTAATTAAGTTTAATTAACTTAATTAGCTTAGGAATTTTGAGTTGGAAGTCTTTCTGAAGTCATGTATGTGTTCTCTCAAAATTTTAGGGGTCCAAGGTGAGTTTAATTGTGAGTTGTAAATTAGATCACTCAATTTACTGAGTTATGTTAAGTTAAATTAGTTCCAAATTTTTTGTGGAACTAATAGAGAGTTAACAGTCAGTTGGTGCACTAATGCATCCACAAGTGTTACTCCGGTTAACTGAATATTCCCTCATCAGAAACTCATGCATGTCAATTCTGAGAAAGACCTAGTTGAGGCTAGAGTGTAGGGACAGTGTACTATCAGTTGTATGATTTACTAAGTTGTAAATATCATGCATGCAATAAGGAAGAATGCCTAATGGATTGCGTAGTTTTGAGGAAGGATTTCCCACATTAAATATAGGCTAATTCTCTCAGAAATTGTGCAATTAATTAGAAGTTTGGAGGCTTGGAAATTTGGCTAAGTGTTGGCCAAAGGAAGTCATCAGGCAGAGGATAGGAAATACTTGTGCAAGTTAAGCTCAAGGTTGAGCAGAGCATATTGTATTCATCCAAATTCTTTGACCAAGGGTGCAAGATATTAGGGCCTTGGAGAGTTGTTGAATATGCTAAGGATTTGGCTTGAGCTAGCTGGTGAGCTGAGAGAGTTGAGCATACTTGTGCGAAATTGTTCTAGTGAGAACAAGCTTTGTATCTTCACTCATATTTATGATATATGCAATACAGATAGTGAGGTTTTAAGTAGTGGATTTCCCCAGATACGTCTTGTGTTATGCGCCATTGATTTATCTTATTCTTGTTCATATTGTTTACATTGATCTATTGGCTTCCATTGGTTGAAGGTAGAAGTATATTCTTTTCCTATGCTTTAGTAAATTGCATGAGCTTATAAATCTAGAGGATTTTCTACACTTTCTCCTCAACATGAGGTCCGAAGACTACCATAGGTCTTTCTTCCTGCAGGTTTAGGCTTTCAAGGGGCTGAGTTGGACTAGAAGGAAACGAAAACTAAGAGACTTGGGCCTTATAAGTGGGTTTCTGCATGAGCTAATATAATGGGACTAGGATCTTGACTTTTTCAAGCTCTTTATGGAGGTTAAAGTGCGTATGACCTCTTTCTCCATAGTTAGTTTCTACAAACTCGTTTTCTTTTTCATGTAAATGTTTAGTGGGGGGAGGTGACTTACCTCTCTTAATGACTTTAGGCTGGTGGTTGTTATGTTCGGAGGACTCTTTCTTCCTTGCGATAATTGGGTTTACAAGCTCCCTTCCATTTATCCACAGACTTAGGGGGCTCCTCGGAAGAATTACCTTCATTTTGATCCAATGCTCTCAATCTCTTTCTGGATGATCGGAGTTTGTAATTCTTGTGCAACTGAGCCTGCATGAAGTCAACAAACTATTTACAATAGCCATCGATCTCATCATCGTCCTGTGTGGCCTGTAGCTCCTCCTCATCTTCATATGTCTTCAGTTCTTACCCCTCCTTTGAGAAAGAGGAGTACACGTTCTCCTGAAAATTACTTGGTTTTGGTGACAGTTCCTTAGGATCATCTTCTATGTACAATGGAGGATGAATATGGTCCTATTGTTATTTCCTCTCCCTTTCCATCAACTGTAGGGGAGACCTTCTATATTGGAGATTATAACCTTGATTGGAAGCTAGGAAGTTCTCCCTCTAGAGGCTTTTGTTCACCAGATCCATCTTTGTCAGTTTATTGGATAATCTTTTGATCAATTTATCCATTTCATCTATCTTCTGGTCTTGAAATTCTCTTCCACTTATGGAATCTACCTCACCTTTTCCATTTTTATTCTCTCCAAAGTCGATTCTCCTTCTTGACTTCCCTGTGGAGGTATAATTTACCTCTACTTCTAGGGCATCGGTTTTGATCTGATCTAAGGTTGGAGACCTCCTTTCTCTAAGAGTAAAACAAAAATCTGAATCAAATGTCCCAAAAAAAACCACTTGGGCAGTGGTCAGTGGAGGTTATATTTCAGTGGGTAGATTATTGTACAAGCTATTAAATCTTTTAATGAAGTCTAATACATCCTCATCAAATTTCTTCTTGATAGCGTTGAAATCAATGAGGATGTACCCATGGTCTCTCTTCTCACCCCATCTCTGCAAAAAGAAATTCTCCATTTCTTCCTAAGTGTTGATGGAAGTATTTTGCAGGGATTTTAACTATTTCCTCACCTCTTCGTCCAAGGATTAGACAAAAAGCCCCAATACTACACCTTGATGTTCAATATTTTGATTCTCTACAAAGGAAAATAAAAAATATATGTCTCTGTGTTGTTACATCAAATTCCTCGGTATACCTGGGCAGGAGCTTGAGGTAGTCCTTGGGCATGGCATGTGGAGGTTGAGGTAGGTTTAAGGGAGCATACTTGTTTAGCAAGAAGCCTCGGACTACCATTTGGATCAGGGGTGCTTGAATTCCTAGAGGAACTTGAGGTATTACCAATGGTATGACAGTTGATCGACAGTGGAATAAGGGATTGCTCACACTATGGGTATGGTTGCCTTGGGGTTTATTTTTTATCTCCTCAACTTCTTCTTTGTCCTCTAGGGGGCTACAATGAGGGGTGGACAACTCTCAGGAGGATATACCATAATTTAAGAAGGAGCTTTGGAACAATGAATTGCAACCTTCTGTGAACTGGATAAGGATTTTTGTTGAGAGGGGTTTTCATGGGTATGGGGCCTTTCAGGAGCCATAATGAGAAATAAAAATATAGATAGTGGAGTTTCCAAGGTGAGGACTATTAAACTAACACTTCCCTTGCTCACCTAATAGTGGGAATGTAATTATTTTTCATACCCAGGGAAAGGTACTTCATAATTCCTTCCCCAGCAACACCGCCAAAAAGATGTTGTGGCTTTTCCCAACACTTGGAGTAGGGTTGCTTCCAGTGGTAGGAAAGATTCCTAGAGACAACCTCTGGGTTGATTACAAACCAGTGCCGAGGACATCTTCAGTAGTGCTAGCAGATTAGTCTTGGAAGCTTGCAATGCTATTATTTTTCAGTCGTAGATAACTTGAAAGGGTTGGTTCAGAAGCGCGCATGAAGCACACTATAAGAAATAACATGTGTGCAGAATCCCATAGGGAGTAATACTCAAACAATGGTGGCTTAGATTGAAACTCACAATGAATCAATTTTTAATGAATATGGAATAGTAGGAGATAATAACGAGAGAATTCATCAAAACATAGCTTAGATTTTAAGATTTTTGTATCACTGGATCTAGAGGAAAACAAGAGCAATGAGAGGTTTATGAGATGCTAAGATGCACGAAGCAACATTTAAGTACCTTATCACCATATAAATATAGGCATTATTTATCTAAGATTTGACTGAAATGAATCTGCATCTAATGGAAATATATCTAGCTGCTACTTACATGTAATCTGAGGGAAACATCAAACACATAATGAAATACTGAGAGAGAAAAATATACTGCAAACCAAGGAGTTTAGAATCAACAAAATTATTCCACTAAATTCTTTGATAGAGTGCATACATCAAAGTTCATACAATGCCTTTGTGTTGTAGGAAAAGGATCCACTTAGGAGTTTCTTTTCCAAAATTCTGAACCTATTTAAGAGTGGCTTCCCTCTATTTATAAGAAGAGGGGAGATCTGAATTATAATTACAACAAATATCTCAGCCTATCCTCAGCTTTCAAATTGACTAGCTATTTTGGCCTGGGATGGCTCTGTGGCCCAAAAAGACTACAATTAGAATAGTTACCTCATTAAATTGTGACAAGTACATGATTAAAAAAAAAGTCAATTTATAGAGGAAAAATTTTGCAAAATAAGTTAATGCCAATCCATGTGATATTCTTTTCTTAGGTTGTTGCTTTTGCACAGTCTGGCCTCCTCTGCTACCCAGTTGATTCCCATGGCTTCTTCCTTTACTATTGAAATCATTTGTTCTCCAGAGCTGAGAATGGTCAACTATCAATTTAATGCCATAGTACAGAAGTAGAGGTTGCCCGGGTGGTACTTCGTCTTCCATCTGGATAGAGCACCATGCTTAATCATCAAGTCCTCTCGAGCTTTCATGCCTTCATTTATTCTATCTGTGTTGGCCTCGATTTCATGTCACAAGGGACCTTACAGGGTCAGTCTATGCTAATTTTTGAATGCTCCATCTCCTTCTTAAATTCCTTAGTTGCCGACCCACCACTACTTTAAATATCTGCATTACCTTATCATGCAGTTATCACTTCAGGATTTCCCATTAAAATTCCTTATGGGATGGGGCATTTTGATCCACTTTAGCCCCCTTTTCTTTGAGCCCCTTTTGCTTCATGTGACCGGGGGCTATGACGAGGCACTTAGTCCTCAGGTGTGAGGACCTTTGGACTTGTGTCTAGGAGACTCATCCCTTTGTTAAACAGAATCCCACATATCGGCGATTTCTAGTGCTCGACTTTGTTTCGTCCTCTCCAACATTGTGATCTTTGATGCACAATGCGGTCTGGCCCACTTAGAAAAAGAATAAGGGAGAGTTTGCACCCTCTATAGTTTGCAACTGCAAAACACTGATTGGGTCCACCTGAGATATCACAATCGGCACATCATGGATTCCCAGTTCATGCCATTCACGTGACCTGCCTTCGTGCGATCTCTGACTGTGATATTGATCCTTAGCACTTAGCCCTCAATCCATTTCTCCTCAAAATGACTGTGGGTTAGCCCCTGCATCGGACGTTCGATATCGAAAAATTATCTATGATGCAAAGAGTGTTTCTACCCCCTATCACCGATTGTTTATTGATGACGTCGTCAGTGCCACACGTTGCCTTGTGGGGGGGGGACACGTGTCACCTGGATATGCCCTCATAGGACCCTGAATGTGTCGGATTAGCATGGTACATGTCCTTCGTACTTCCATGTCATGGTGACATTAGTGCCACCTTATATTTATTGGATCCAATAAAACTCTGCCACGTGGCATCCCTGGAGGAGAGAGACAATGCCCGAATGCCCCTTGGTTTTGCGTTGATTTTCTTTGTCACATTTTCTGAGGTGATCCCCAACATTTTACACTATTGGCTTCTTTTCTGATCCAAGTGGATATTAGTTTCCACCCACCTATTCAACTTGGAACCTCACCATTGTTCTTTCATTTTCTTTTTAGTTTCCTTAATCGTAGCACACTTTACTATTTTTGGCAGTTTTTTGGGTCCTGAATTTCAGGAGTCGTTTTGAAGCCCTAAAAGAGGTTTTTTTGGCAATATTTCTTTGGGAGGTCTCATTGAAATCAGATTTTTAGTTGTATTCTCAGAGGCATATTGTAGGTTTTAACCCCATACAGAATTACCTGCATACGAATTCTAAATCACAGGAAAAATAAAAATGCGAGAGCATAACACATAAAACACATATACACAGAGAGTTCTCACTGGATCTCAAAACTGAGACTACCAGCTTGATTTTTCATTATGTTCCTTTCAATGTTACAATACATATTTATACATGCCGAAGCATCCAATACCATGGACCGAAAAACCATCGCGTCCAATACCATGGACCGAAAACCATCGATCCAATACCATGGACCGAAAACCATCGCGTCCAAAAAACATGTGCGAAAATCATGCACAAAACCATAGGTGGGTCCGCCCAACCTAACATAGGTCCAAAACCAAAAAATTTTGGGGCGCTGCCCCGAACCCCATAAAGTGGGGTTACGGGGTACCCCTCAAAACCCCTATTAACTATGTGGAAAGAACACAACCAAACAATCTCCCACTTGTTGTTTTCTTTCCACAGGGGGCCACAGGAAGCTTAGTCATTTTTCCAGCCCTGAAACACCCATTGTTTCTCTACACCAAGAGAACTTCTCAGAGCTCAGAGATTTTGTCAATGCATCTGCAATATTCTTCAAAGTGTCCACCTTTACCAGCAACACCTTTTTGTCTTCTATCATATCCCTCACAAAGTGATACTGAACATCAATGTGCTTTGTCTTTGAATGATAAGCAGGGTTCTTTGCCAAGAAAATTGCACTTTGGCTGTCACCGTCTATCCTTATAGCTCCCTGTACTAACCCCATACTTGAACACAATCTCTGCAACCAAACTGCTTCCTTGCTTGCATGAGTGGCTGCCATGTATTCTGCCTCTGTAGTTGATAGTGCCACTACAGATTGTTTCTTCCTCATCCAACTGACTGCACCTCCAAATAGGTTAAACACATACCCACTTGTAGATCTTCTCTGATCTAGATCTCCAGCCCAGTCTGCATCAAAAAAGCCACAGATATCCAACACTTTGTCCAATCCTAGTCTTCCTTGGTAGCACAAACCATAATCACTAGTGCCACGCAAATACCTGAAAACCCGTTTCACTGCTGTCCAGTGCTCCTTCCCTGGTTTTGACATAAACCTGCTCAATACTCCCACTACATGTGCAATGTCTGGTCTAGTACAGACCATGGCATACATCAAGCTACCGACTGCACTTGCATATGAACATGGGACATGTCCTCTTCCTCTTCTTGTGTCTTGGGACATTGTTCAACAGATAACCTCACACCTACAGGAATAGGAACCTTCACCGGTTTACTATCCTGCATATTAAACCTCTGCAATATTGTCTCGACATACTTCCTCTGGTTTAACCAGAGCTTCCTCTTTGCCCGATCTCTTTTAATTTCCATGCCCAAAATATAGTTTGCAGCACCAAGATCTTTCATGTCGGATTTGGAGGACAATTGGGTCTTCAAATCCTGGATAATTTCTTTGTCATTTCTAGCCAGCAACATATCATCCACATACAAGACTAGATAAATAACACGGTCACCAATTAATTTAAAATACACACAATGATCTGCTTTGCTTCTGGTGAAGCCAAGTCCCCGTATAAATGTATCAAATTTCTGATACCACATCCTTGTGACTGTTTTAACCCATACAGAGACTTCTTTAACTTGCATACTAGTTCTTTCTTACCCTTCACCGCAAAGCCTTCAGGTTGCTTCATGTAGATTTCCTCTTCCAAATCCCCGTGAAGAAATGTTGTCTTTACATCCATCTGTTCTACCTCAAAATCAAAGGCAGCAGCAACAGATAAAAGTAATCTAATAGAAGTTACCTTGGCAACAGGAGAAAAAATATCACCAAAATCAATTCCCGGCACCTGGGAATAACCTTTTGCTACCAACCGAGCTTTGTATTTCTCCACCTTCCCTTCTGCATTTGTCTTCTTCTTGAACACCCATTTGCTGCCAATGGGTTTCCTTCCAACTAGCAACTCCACCAGATCCCAAGCCTCATTTTTGTGCAAAGATTGCATTTCATCAACCATGGCCTCTTTCCAGAGTTTTCCATCCTCTGAATCCACTGCTTCCTTCACAGTTCTGGGATCATCATCAGTAACAGACAAAGCAAGGTTTGAACAGAAAGCAGATGGACTATACCTTTCTGGCTGCCTTCTTTCTCGAGCTGATCTTCTCACAGCCGGAGTTTGTGGCTCTTCATCTTCTGATTCCTCCTCTGCTACAGAGTCTGATCTTCCTCCTTTAGTTCAAACTCTATCTTCACAGGTTCCTTTGGTTGGACTTCATATTTAATAACATCTTTCACCTCTCTGAACACCACATCTCGACTATACATAACCTTCCTTGTTACTGGGTTCCAAAGCTTATAACCCTTTAAACCATCCTTATACCCAATAAAGATGCACTTTTCAGTTTACTATCCAACTTGGTTCGTTTCTCCTTTGGAACATGTACATATGCATCACATCCAAATACCCTCAGATGTGAAAGAGAGGTTTCTTACCAGTCCATACTTCTTGTGAGTCTTATCCTCCAACGCTGATGAAGGTGACCTGTTGACCAGGTAACATGCAGTATCCACCGCCTTTGCCCAGAATTCCTGTCCTAACCCCGCACCACTGAGCATGCTTCTTTCCCTTTCCATCAACGTCTTGTTCATTCTTTCTGCGACTCCATTTTGCTGAGGTGTATATGGAGTAGTCTTCAGCCGTGCTATACCACACTTCTTACAAAATTCTTCAAATTCCTTGCTGCAGAATTCTCCACCATTATCTGTCCTCAGTACCTTTATCTTCTTCTCTGGCTGATTTTCCACCAGAGCCTTAAATTCTTTAAACCTGTCAAAGACTTCAGATTTCTTCTTAAGGAAATATATCCATGTATTCCTTGAGAAGTCATCTATAAATGATACATAGTACACAAACTTTCCCAGTGATGGAACTTTCACAGGTCCAAACACATCACTGTGCACAAGCTCTAATATTTGTTTCGTCCTCTTACCACCAGAGGGGAAACTCACCCGATTCTGCTTCCCATATACACAATTTTCACAAAAATCAAAATCCAGAGAGCTATTACTCATACCTTCTACCATACCTTACCATGAAGTATTCAAAGGCCCTTCTCTCCAATATGTCCAAGCCTTTGATGCCACAACATGGTCTTCTCTCCAAAGACCACTAGATTTTTCTGCTCCTTTTTAGGAACCACTTAGAACTAATTGCACCCGTCAAACCAAACAGTCTACCTTACAGCTTGTAACATGTTCCCAATCCGAACTCCCCCGCATCAGATACCAGTGCTCCTCGAACCATCTTACAGGTTTATCCTTCTCGAAACACTGTC